>CABHPR010141283.1:3665-66980 GCA_902168415.1 Peromyscus melanophrys
TGTGTGTGTGTGTGTGTGTGTGTGTGTGTGTGTGTGTGTGTGTGTGTTTGAGACAGGGTTTCTCTGTGTGACCTTGAAGCCTTTCCTGGAACTCACTCTGTAGCCCAGGCTGGCCTTGAACTCACAGAGATCCGCTTGCCTCTGCCTCCCGAGTGCTGGGATTAAAGGCATGCACCACCACCACCACCACCACCACCACCACCACCACCACCACCACCACCCGGCAGCATTTATATCTTGATGGTAACCAACAGCTATCTAATTGAACTCAAGACTCACTTAACAGAAGCGAAATAACTCCCGGTACTGAAAATCTAGCCATTCACATGTCACTAATATTTCCATAAATCTTAGAGCTAGACTATACTACTGCCACTTTCCCATATCAGCATAATTTATAACTGCATTCTAAATACTTATACATGGTTGCCTGAACAAGACCAGGACAATTCCAGGAACTGTTGATATTCTGATGTTGGTAGGAGGAACTTCACATGACCTCACCCTCAAGTGACAAATGATGACAGAGTAAGTCTTCCCCAGAGTAGTCTTTTGAATGCTTATCCAATACCAAGTGGCCCGCCCTAGAAATACATGCATGAAGCAAAACTGAGTGTACTCAGCAGGTTGTATTTGAATATTTATTCATTTATATGTATAGGCAAGAACAATGTGTATATATATATATATATATATATATATATATATATATATATATATATATATATAATGGAGGAAATGGATTGGGAGAGAGGAAGATCAGATATCAGATTTGGGAGGGATAGACAAAAGTGAAGAAATTATGTCATTATATTTTAAATGTTAAAATGCCCCACAGACATACCAACACAGTCTTATGGAGATAGCTCTTCAACTGAGAGTCTCGGTTTAGATATGTTTGTGTCAAGTTGAAAAACAAAAAACAAACAACAACAAAAACAAAATAGCAACTAATGAGCACAAGGTCATTTACTACTTTATGCATTCTACCGTCTTGCCAGATATATAGGTAGAAAAGACCTTCTCCTAGTCTGTAGGCTGTCTTTACATGATTATATTCTTTACTGTACAGAGAATTTTAAATTTCTTGCACTTCTTTTGACAGTTGTTGATATTATTTTCTAAACTATCAGAGTATATTTCAGAAAATACTGGCAAATGCCTGTAGCTTAAATTGCTTTCTCTTTGAATTCTGCTTAAAGTTTCAGAGTTTCAAGATATATATTAAGTTCTTTGATCCATTTGGAATTTATTTTTACACAGAAAAAAGTATATTGATCTAGTTTTATTACTTACTATGCGGATATCCAATTTTTCCAGCATTTTTTGTTAAAGAGTCTCTTTTTTCCAATGTCTGCTTTTGGCATCTTTGTCAAAAAATTGTGCGGCTCTAAGCTGTGTGAATCAAATTCTGAGTCTTCTAACATACTCAATTTCACCTATCTGTCTGTTTTGTGCCAACATCATGCTGGCTTTGAAACATTGTAATGTGTTTGAAATCCATTGTTGTAATTCTGATGCATTGTTCCTTTTGCTCATGATTCTCTAAGAACTTCAAGACTTTTTTTTTTATTTCTGCAAAAAATGACACTGGAGGTTTGGGTCCACTTAATCTATATGTTATTTTTAGTAGCATTGACATTTTCACAATATTAAGTTGATCTAATCTGTGAACATGGAATGCCTTTCCATCTTCTAAAATCTTTGTTCAGTGTTTCAAATATTTTATTATAACTGGCTTTTAGTACTTGCTTAGGTATTGTGGTTTGAATGAAAATGTCCCCCAATGTCATATATTTAAACACTTGGTCTTCTGTTGGTAGAACTGTTAGGGAGGGATTAGTAGATGTGGCTTTGTTGGAGAAAGTATGCCAATGGGGATAGGCTTTGATGTTTCAAAAGACCATGCCATTCCCAGTTAGCTCTTCCTCATGATTATAGACCAGGATATGAGATATCAGCTACTGCTTCAGCACCATGCCTTCCTGCTTGCTGCAATCCTCAAGCCATAGTGGTCATAGACTCTCCTTCTGAACTTAAAAGCTCTAATAATCTATTTCCAAACAGAATATATTATATAAATATCAATTTAAAATTTCAAAAGAGAAAAACAAAACACAGATCCACACACACATACACACACACAGAAAAGTTACCCCCATTATGGTACCATAGCACAGCAATAGAAAAGTAATTAAAACAGGTTTATTCCTAAATATTTTCTTGTTTTTTTCGAAATATTGTGAGGGAGATTATTTTTCTAATTTCTTTCTTAGCTTGTTCATTATTTGTCTATGGATACAATAGTTGATTTTGATTACTTTTTTTTCTTCTTCAAATTATATAATTAAAATTACTTCTTTTTTTCATCCTATAAACACTTGCAGGTACTCTTCTATGCTCTCTTTCAAGTTTATGACATTTTTTCATTCATTGTTGTTACATCCATATATCTATATACATATGTATTCATAAATTCAACATTTTCAGTCTGTATAGTGTTGCTTGTATGTATGCTTTCAGGGATGACCACTTGGTATTGGATAAATAATTGGTGTGCTCATCTGTAGAGAAGAAAATGGAAAAAGAGGGAAATGTTTAGGGAGGAAGGAGAGGTAAATAGATAAGTAGGAGGGAATATAAAATAGAAATATGGGTGTCTGAAAGGGCTATAAGGAATAATTCTATTATATATTTGTAAGTAAATTTGTTGCAACTCTGTATGTTTGGTCCTAGGTTTTGGCACCAAAATGTGAGTTTTGCAACTCTGGGGGAAAGGTGTCCTGACTATATGGGGAGTTAGGAAACACCTTGAGATGTTTAGGACAGCTCTGGCAGCTGGAGCTGCAAAGAGGCAGCCCAACCCTGGAGGAGAAATTTTCTGACTGCTTGGAAGAGTCATGCCTGGAACTGCTTCAGCAGGGAAGGGTATGCTGACTATTCCGGAGTCAGGCTATACCTGATGTGATGAGGGATGGTCTCCCCACAGGATATAGCAATCCTGCTCCTCTCCTAGAGAGCTGCTACAAGCCTCCACTTAAGGGGGGCTTCCTAGCAGAGCTCTGCTACTCCAGCCTAAGAAATTACAAAAATGTAGCAATCTCCTCTGGCTCAGGAGAAAAGTGTTACTTTTTCAGCTCTTTCAGTTCCTCCTTGCTCTGTCCACTGAGGGACATCTCAGCAAGGGTCTTCTGTTCAGCTCTTCCTTGCTCTGTCCACTGAGAGATGTCTCAGCAAGGGTTTTATCTATGCCAGTGAATGAAGATCTTCACACCCAAAACTCTTTTGAGAAAGAGATTTATTTGGGAAGGAGGAGTCCAGGAGAGTAGCTGCATCTAAAATCAGGAAAAAGACAAAGCTGTCTACTCTCTCCATATATATTCAATATAGTACTTGAAGCTCTAGCTAGAGCAATAAGACAACAAAAGGACATCCAGGGAATACAATTTGGAAAGGAAGAATTCAAACTTTAGCTATTTGAAAATGATATGATAATATGCATAAGTGACCCAAAAAAATTCTATCATAGAACTCCTACAGCTGATTAATACCTTTAGTAATATGGCTGAATACAATATTAACTAAAAAAAAAAAAAAAACAACAGCCTTCCTATATACAGATGAAAAACAGACTGAGAAAGGAATCAGGAAAATAACATCCCTTACAATAGCCAGTAATAATATAAATGTCATGAGGTAACTAACCAAACAAGTGTAAGATTAGTATGACAAGAACTGTAAGTCTTTGAAGAAAGAAATTGGAGAAGACATCAGAAAATGGAAAGATCTCTCATGCTCAAAGACCCGTAAGATTAACATAGTAAAAACGGCAATCTTACCAAAAGCAATCTATGGACTCAATGCAATCTCTATCAAAATCCCATCACAATTTTTCACAGAATCCAAAAGAACAACACTCAACTTCATATGGAAAAACAAATAAAGAAACTTCTGGAGGTATCACTATCCCTGACTGCTGTGGGATGGTCTGTATGTCAAATTGCTCTGATTGTTCAAAAAATAAAACACTGATTGGCCAGTGGCCAGGCAGGAAGTATAGGCGGGACAAGGAGGAGAGAATTCTGGGAAGTGGAAGGCGGAGGAGAGAGACACTGCCAGCCACCGCCATGACAAGCAGCATGTGAAGACGCCAGTAAGCCACGAGCCAAGTGGCAAGGTATAGATTTATAGAAATGGATTAATTTAAGATATAAGGACAGTTAGCAAGAAGCCTGCCACGGCCATACAGTTTGTAAGCAATATAAGTCTCTGTGTTTACTTGGTTGAGTCTGAGCAGCTGCGGGACTGGCGGGTGAGAGAGATTTGTCCTGACATTGGGCCAGGCAGGAAAACTCTAGCTACACCTGACTTCAAGCTCTACTGTAGAGTTATAGTAATAAAAATAGCATGTTGTTGGCATAAGAACAGATAGGTGCATCAATGAAATTGAATTGAAGACCTGACATAAATCCACACACCTATGAACACCTGATTTTTGACAAAGAAGCCAAAATTGTACAATGGAAAAAATAAAGAATCTTCAACAAATTGTGCTGGCATAACTGGATGTCAAAATGTAGAAGAATGCAAATGGATCCATATCTATTACCCTGAACAAAACTCAAGTCCAAATTGATCAAAGACCTCTACATAAATCCAGTTACAGTGAACCTGATAGAAAAAAGTGGGAAGTAGCCTTCAATGCATTGGCATAGGACACATCTTCCTGAATAGAACACCAGTAGTACAGTCACTGAGATCAACCAATAATAAATGGGCCCTCCTGAAACTGAAAATTCTGTAAGGCAAAATACACTGTCAATAATCAAAGAACAGTGTAACAGAATGGGAAAAGATCTTCACTAACCCTACATCTGACAGAGGGCTGATCTTGAAAATATATAAGAACTCAAGAAACAAGACATCAAAATATCAAATAATCTGATTAAAAATGGCATTAAGATCTAAACAGAATCTCAAATGGCCAAGATATGTTTAAAGAATTGTTCACATCCTTAACCATCAGTGAAGTGCAAATCAAAATGACTCAGATACCATCTTATACCTGTCAGAATGGCTAAGATCAAAAACACTAATGACAGCATATATTGGAGAGGATGTGGAATAAGGGAACACTCCTACACTACTGGTGTGAGTGCAAACTGGTACAGCCACTTTGGAAATTGATATGACAGTTTCTCAGAAAACTAGGAATCAGTCTACCTCAAGACCCAGCTATACCTGTCCTGGGCATATACCCAAAGGATGCTCTATCATACCACAAGGACACTTGCTTAACTATGTTCATAGCAGCATTATTCATAATAGCCAGATCCTGCAAGCACCCCAAATGCCCCTCAACTGAAGACTAAACAATGAAAATGTGGTATATTTACACAATGGAGTATTGTTGGTCTGTAAAAAACAATGACATCATGAAATTTGCAGGCAGATGGATGGAACTAGAAAAAAAAATATCCCAAGTGAGGTATCCCAGACCCAGAAAGACAAACATGTTATGTCCTCACTTGTAAGTAAAGGATATGCAGGCTATAATCCACAGTCCCAGAGTGGCTAGGTAGCAAGGAGGGTCCAAAGAGGGATGCATAGATTTCCCTGGGAAGGGGATATAGAAGAAATCTCCTAGGTAAACTGGAGGAAGGGGAGGGATAGGGACTTAGGTGAATGAAAACATGAGGGATCTGGTTGGGTAGGTTGGGCGTGGGATGGAGGGGGAGATTAATGAATGAGATGTCTTGATGCAGGCAGGGCATTTTGGGGGTTGAGGAGAAACCTGATGCCAGGGAAACACTCAGGAATCCACAAGGATGACCCCGGCTGAGACTCTTAGCAATAGTGGAGAGGGTGCCTGAACTGGCCACCTCCTGTAATCAGATTTGTGATTACTGTAATGGTCATCAGAAAGCCTCCATTCAGTAACTGATGAAAGCAAATACAGAGATCCACAGCCCAGTACTGAGCCAGGCTCTGAGAATCCTATTGGAGAGAGGGAATAAGTATTGCATGAACGGAGTTGGGGCAGGGTTATGATGGGGGAACCCACAGATACAGCTGACTTGGCCTCCTGGGAGCTCATGAACTTTGGACCGACAGCTGGGGAACCTGCATGGGGCCAACCTAGATCTTCCACATGTGTATGACAGTTGTATAGCTTGGTCTGATAGTGGGGTGAGGTGGCTAAGGCCAAAAGCACCGGGCCACACCTTAAACAAACAAAGAGCTGTGACGTGTGTAGAGTGTCTTGACCCACAGGAGCCTGAAACCGGACCCCCAAGATGATAACTGCCGACATAAGACCCAGGGCCAACTCAAGATATGCCACAATAGCCATAGAAGCAAAGCCCACCAAACAGCACACACCTAAATACCTCAGCCCTTTGTCTAATAAACAAGATTGCTTGCAAACCTCCCAAAGCCTGTGTTGTTGGTTCTGCGTCTGCTTTCCCCCGTCCCTGGGATCAGAGACAGTGGGACCTCAGTTGCAGAGCCAGCAACAGTTGGGCCCCTAGCAGTGGGATCAGGACATATCCTTGGTATTTGAGTGGCTCTTGGAAACCTATTCTCTGTGTTGGGGTGCTTCTCCCAGCCTTGATGGAGGGGCAGAGGTTAGTCCTGCCTCAACTTGATATGCCATGCTTGTTGACACCCATAGGAGGCCTGCCTTGTTCTGAATGGAGACAGAAGAGGAGTGGATGAGGGGATGATGGTAGAATAGAGGCTGGAGAAGGGAACTGCAGGAAAGGAGGGGATGGGAAACTTATTGGGATATAAAATAATTGAAATTTTTAATATATTAAAAATATAATAATATAAAAACAGTCAAAAGAAGCCCTCCTGAGTTGTTGACTAGTGCTATCTAAGAGACTCCCAAAATATTCATACAATTGATATTGCCATTAGTTGCTCCAGAGGGGTGGAAAGTAAATGCCTATTTCTGAATACATCATGCATTTCAGAAACAGGGTCCAGAGACCACTGAGCTGGAACTGACCCGAGTGTCTTTATTTTGAGAACTAGTGTTACCAGAAGTCATCATGCAAGCATCAAAAGGGGGAGGTAATCAATAGACCTACCATACTTGATATTAATGAGTTAAAGAAGGACAATAAATATAGACATGCCAAAGTGAATGGAGAAAGATCACAAGGCCTCAACCCTACACAAATAACTGCAGGCCACTAAAGAGTGCTCAGAATGGTAGAAATAGTCTTCTCCAAGGAAGTTATCCAATACAAACATTGTTATTCAATACAAAATTGGTTATCCAATACAAAAAGGTCAAACTGAGAAGGTTATATTAAAGAACAAACACACACACACACACACACACACACACACACACACACACACACACACACACATCAACAATTGATGAAAACGTGGTACATGAATTTGGAAGAAAGCAAGGAGGATACATGGAATGGGTTAGGAAAAGGAAAGGGAAAGGAGAAATTATGTGATTATAAGACTGAGAAGCAATTCATTGTTGTTATATTGGAAAGCTATTCATTTTTAATGTTGATATTGAAGTCTATTCCTCAGCTATAATTTTTTATCAGTTCTATAGTTTTATGACAGTCTTTAAGCTCTCTTTAGTATGTGATTATGTCATCTGCAAAGAAGGATGACTTTAATCTTTACCTTTTTGTATCAATTTTATTTTTCATCTGATTGATTTGCCTAAGACTTTGAACACTATATGAGTAAGAGAAGCAAGAGTATGTACCCAAGATCCAAGTATTGCTTTCAACAAACACCCATCAGCAAAGGAACCAGCAGTCTGAGAGCAGAAGGATTTCAACTACCCAAGCAAAAAGAAGTTAAATATGTGGTAGTACAGCCATACAGATATATGAAAAGGTGAAAATTAAACAAAAAGTCAGAAGAAATAAAGAAATCCAGCACTGTTATTAAAAAGAAAAATTCATTATGATGGTATAATAATTGTAAATATATATGCTATAAATTTTGGGTCTCCTAAGTTCATGAGGCAATAATATAATGTCAGATCATTACTCATAACTAATGGTAGAATTATTCAATACCCTACTCTCAGCACCCCATTCTGATTTTTAGATAGATCATCCAAACTAAAAAAAAAAAAAATCCTGAAGAAAATTAAGAAACAAGCTTCATGCCGGGCAGTGGTGGCGCACGCCTTTAATCCCAGGACTCAGGAGGCAGAGGCAGGCGGATCTCTGAGAGTTCGAGGCCAGCCTGGTCTCCAAAGCAAGTTTCAGGAAAGGTGCAAAGCTACACAGAGAACCCCTGTCTCAAAAAACCAAAAAAAAAAAAAAAAAAAGAAAGAAAGAAAAAGAAACAAGCTTCACTGATGGATTAACAAGTATATACAGTTTATTTCATTTCAACCTTCCACATTCTTCTCAGCAGCCCATGGAAATTGCTCTTAAATTGATCACATTATAGTGTGGTGGTATTGTGTTCCCCAAAATATTGTGTACCTTAATAAACTTATCTGGGGTCAGAGACAGAACAGCCACAATATTAAACATAGAGGTTAGGCAGTGGTAGCATACGCCTTTAATCCTAGCATTCCAGAGACAGAAATCCCTCTGGATCTCTGTGAGTTCAAGGCCACATGGGAAACAGCCAGGCGTGGTGACCCACGCCTTTAATCCCAGAAAGCATGCCTTCAATCCCAGGGAGTGGTGGTAGAAAGCAGAAAGGTATATAAGGCGTGAGGACCAGAAACTAGAGGCCTTTTGCCTGGAGAAGCCTTTGGCCTGGAGAAGCATGTGGCTGTTTAAGCTTTCAGGCTTCTAGCAGCAGTTCAGCTGAGACCCATTCTGGATGAGGGCTCGAGGCATCCAGTCTGAGGAAAGAAGACCAGCTGAGGATCCGGTGAGGTGAGATAGCTGTGGCTTATTCTGTCTCTCTGACCTTCCAGTGTTCACCCCAATAACTGGCTCAGGTTTGATTTTATTAATAAGAACTTTTAAGATTCATGCTACATTATAGGTCACAATGCCTATAGAAATACAAATACAAATATAATTAGAAAAAATAAAATTAAAAATAAGTCACTGTATCTTACCAGATGATCCCAGAATAAGTCAGGAAGATTTATTTTCTGATTTACCATTTAATCTGCCAAGGACAGGGCCCTATCTGTTTATGAGAAGATGAATATATTCTGTTACAATTGTTTTGAAATTTCTGTACATATATCTTAGGTGCATTTCAGCTATAAGATTATTCAACTCCTATATTTCATTTTGATGTTATTTCTCAATATTTTCTCTTCTGTCCTTTTTATTACATGAGACAGTAAACAATAATTAATTTATTACTCTCACTTTATTCTTTTGTTTGGCTTATACTTACCTTTGTATTTACAAATGTTATATCATCTAATAATTTGTCCTCTTCATATTATATAACATACTTTTTGTATAATATGATATTTAGAAGTACATTTTGTTTTCTCTGATGTATCATTTGTATGGAATATCCTTTCTCACCCTTTTAATTTAAGCTTATGTTAATTTTTAAATCTAAGGGAAGATTATCTTCTGAGAATTCAAAACATAAATATGGTGTATTTTCATCATATCCACTCTGCTATCCTCACTCTCTTAAGTCTTCCTGTGCACCACCACAAGTTAGAGGCAACCTCAGAACAAAGTATCCTGCAAAAATTTTGTAAGTGATGTGAATACAGGTTGGTAACATTGTATGCATGCAATATTGAATGTTATACAGGGACAGTTGGGGGCAGCAAAATAACTTCTTTCCTTGTACAACTCTGTTGAAAATTTCTATAAATTTCCTTTATCCTTGTACCATGTCATCTTTTCTGTACTGTTCAATAAATACAGTTCAAAGCCCTTTGTTAGGGATAGATACACACAGCGGGCATGACAGACATAAGCAGGCACATACATACATTCACAGTCGTCAGGCATAGACACATTACAGATACACTCCATGAGAGGTTACAGATAGGCCAGTAATCACAGTCTACAAGCAGGAAGCATAGAGAGAAGTGGAGAATT
The DNA here is from genome assembly GCA_902168415.1 of Peromyscus melanophrys. Taxonomy (NCBI): domain Eukaryota; kingdom Metazoa; phylum Chordata; class Mammalia; order Rodentia; family Cricetidae; genus Peromyscus; species Peromyscus melanophrys. The sequence goes on from CABHPR010141283.1 coordinate 13,703, forward strand.
CAAATTTGAGCTCACTCTTATCAAATTAATCCAAAAGGAAGTTGCTATGTTTTCATTTCTTAATGTGACATTGAGATATTTTGGTGTCCTCTGATGTTATCCTTTATGTGTTAACTAATTCAGTAGTCCATCTTAGAATAGCTTTAAGTGTGTCTGAGAGGTCTTAGTGTGCTGTACTTTATTTTTATTTACTTCCAAGGATTTTTAAATTTCCTTCTTGATTTCTTTCTTTTATTTTCATTTCTTTTTCCTTTTTCTTTCCCTCACTTCTTTCCTTCCCCCCTCCACTTCCTCCCTCCTTCACTCCATTTCCTTATCCCCCCTCTTTCTTTCTTTCTGTCTGTCTGTCAGTCTTTTTATTTTTTGAGACAGAGCCTCACTATGTAGCTCTGGCTGACCTGAAATTTGCTATGTAGATCAGACTGTCACAGAGCTCTCTCTGGAGCTGCCTCCCTTGTGCTGGGATTCAATGTGTGCACTATCACACCTGGTTATTAAAAAATAGTGTTTATTTTATTTTATGTGTATGAATGTTTTGTGTTTATGTATGTGCACCATGTGTATGTCTACTGACTTCAGAGACCAGAAGAGGCCAATGGATTTCTATAAGCTGGAATTATGAATAGTCGTGAGCCACCATGTAGATTTTGGGTCCGCTTTAAGATCAGCAAGTAGTCTTAACCACTAAACCATCTCTCTCCAGCCACTTAGTCTCTTTACATAATGGAAAGCTTTTCTTTCTCCTACAACTATGGCAGATTTGCTGGTTAAAGTAGTTTGGGTGGTATCTGTGGTCTTTGAAAAAAAATGGAGTACCTAGTCCCAGTCTTTTCTGGTTGTTAACATTTTCACTGGAAACCTGTTCTTACAACAGGTTTGCTTTTACATGTGATGTGTAACTTTTAATATTTTTTCTTTGTTCTGTATACCTAACATTTTTGTAAAACATGACCGAGCTTCTTTTCTGGTCCTATCTATTGGGTGTTCTGTGTGTTTCCTGTGTCTGAAGAGGGATGGTGCCTTAGTTTGAGATAGTTTTCTCCTATAATCCTATTGAACATCTGTTGTATGCCACTGATCTGGCATTCTTCTTCTATGTTCATAATTCATAAAATTTGTTCTTTTCCCAGTGTCACAATATTTCTACAGGTTCTTTGTATATGTTTTAATATTTTTCATTGTCTTTTATTTTCCTAGTACTTCAACATTGTCTTGAAGTCATGATATTATGACTGATTTATTTTCAGACTTTTATCTGATTTATTTTCCTGGTAAGTCTTTCTACTGAGTTTTCTTAAAGGGATTACTACTTTTTCACTTTCATCTTCTTTTCATATTGTGTTTCCTTCAGTATTTTGATCTCTATATTGAATTCACTTTTCAAATCCTGAATTGCTTTCATTATTTCGTTCAGGTGCTTGTTTATATTTTCTTGAATGTAAATCTAAAGTTTAGTTCTGTGCTGTTTGAGATTATTCAAGCATTTGTTCATCTCCTTTTTAAACCCCTTAAGTTCTATGACTTTCTTTATATTTTTCTTTTCAATTCTGGATCCACAAGCTCATCCCATTAGAAAGGTAATTCCCATTAGAAAACATAGGACTGTTGGTCATTGGTGGAGAGACATATTGTCTTGGTCTTTTATATTGTTTTTGGTTTTGTGGTGGGAGCTAGACATGTCGAATTAGTATGTTGCTTGTTGTATGTTTGATAGGATTTTCTAGCCCACTTATGCTGAGTGTAGTTTGGTTCTATTTTTGTGGTTATGCAAACCTGGTTAATTTCAGATCAAGTACGAGGAATTTGCCACTCAATCCTTCAGATATTTAGTGTTGATCTTTGATTGGACAGGGCAGGTTGATTGCAGTTCTATAGCTACTGTTGTATCCTGTCATGAGATTCTTAGGAACAATGTGTGTGATTCCTTGGGTGAGTTACAAGGCAAACTCCTTTGGGGTGGTACTTGCTGTGCTTTAGTTGGGTGAAGGGTAGCATAAGGTATGGGACAGAGTAGACTCACAAAGATAGCATGAAATTTTACTCTTTGATGATCTGAGTCAAGAGAAGGACAGTGCTAGGTAGAGTGGTGATATTTTATCTGTGTCCCCCAATAAAGTTTATCTGAGGATCAGAGGAAAATTCCAGCCACTATAGTAAACATAGAGGTCAGGCAGTAGTATCACATGTCTTTAATCCTATCACTCACTTGGGAGGCACAGATCTGTCTGGATCTCTGTGAATTTAAGGCTACACTGGGAACAGAGCCAGGCATGGTGGCATATGCCTTAAATTCTAACACTAATTAACCATAAAGATCTGGAGGTCTGTATAGATAGACAGGAAGTGACAGAGCTGGGCTGGAAGAGGAAGTGATGTAGCTGGGTGGAGAGGAAATGAGATGGCAGAACAGAAAGGCATATGATCATGGGTATACAGGAAGTATGTCTCTTTGGCCAAATATCTCCAAGTGGGTAATAACATGGCTGGCTTCTTTCTGCTTTTCTGATCTCTCAGCTTCTTACCCCAATATTTGGCTCTGGGTTTTTTATTTAATAAGACCATTTAGCAATTCGTCTATAAGGTAGGGAAAGACAGTATTGGGCAAGGGACAGGGAAAACTCGCTAAGAAAGTCCATGAATATCTATAGTTCAATTCTAATAGGTAGCTATACCTGAGTTGGCCATTTTAACAATCCATTCATTCTTTTTGAGATGGAAAGGTTTTAATAAATTTATGTTTAAGTAGTCCTTGTTAGGGAAAAAATTTGCTAGTATCACTTTGTTCTTATTTCCTATTCATCTGATAAATGATTTTTTTCTGTATCTTCAGATTTCACTACCCTTCTTTTTGTCTTGGCATTTTATTTCTTTGATTAATTTATCTTGTGTGTTAGCTACAAGCTCTTCTTTTCAGTACTGCAGATTTGAATCTGTGGTTTCATTCATGCTAATCAAGCACTCTACCTTTCAGCTGCTTCCCCAACTCATTTCATACAGTTTTATGTCAAAATCTTGAGGCATTTGTAAAATATCGTATTGTTATAGTAGTCTATTATAAGCCAAAATTCAAGTATCCAACTAGTTCAATAAGATGTAACATTTTAATCCTAATGTAAGAAACAAAAAATATGACTATTAAATGATTCTACCCAGGAAATATTTCAAAAATGTGCAATATGAAAAAAAATTAAGAAAACAATAATATGAAGAATGAGTATTATTGGTAGTCCGAGGGTAGGCTTGTTTGATACTATTTACTACTTTTCATGTAAAGTTACAGAATTCCACTTAATAGTTCTCACAAATAGGTCTAATGGTAAAGAAGTCTCCTAGCTTCTTTTTGTCTAGAAAATATGTATTTCTCTTTACTTTTGAAGGATAGTTTTGCTTAGTACATTTTTTTTGTTTGTTTATGTAGTGTTTTAGTTTTGTGATGTTTTCAGCTCCTTGGATATATCATTTTATCCCTTTTGCTCTGCAATGCATTACGTTTGTTTGCTTCTGTTTTTCTGAAAATTTCACTGAGAACTTGCTGTGGGATGTTCTGTATGACAAATACGTTAATAAATAAAGCACTGATTGGCCGGTAGCAGACAGGAAGTATAGGCGGGACTAACAGAGAGGAGAATTGAGGCAACAGGAAGGTGGAGAAGAGACACTGCCAGCCACTGCCAGGGCAAGCAGCATGTAAAGATGCTGGTAAGCCACGAGCCACGTGGCAAGGTATAGATTTATAGAAATGGGTTAGTTTAAGATATAAGAACAGTTAGCAAGAAGCCTGCCACGGCCATACAGTTTATAAGTAATATAAGCGTCTGAGTGATTATTTTATACGTGGGTTGCAGAACTGCAGGGCTTGGTGGGACCTGGAGAGAAGCTCTCCAGCAATAGAACCTTTCATAATAATCCTTTATAAATGACGAGCCACAATTTTTTTATTTTATGAGATGGGGTCTCATGTAGCGCAAGCTATCCTTTAAATCACTATATAGCCAAAGATGACCTTGGAACTCTGGTCCTCTTGCCTTAACGTAGACGAAATTCTAAATGGTCTTATTAAATAAGAAATGCAGAGCCAAATACAGAGTTAAAAGCCCAAGAGATCAGAGCACTAGAGAATAGCCTTTAGCTTACCACTGGCTGCCACCCTTCCCCCGAGAGAAAAACCTTCTCCTGTGTGACTTGTCTTTTTATTGCCTTTCTGTTCTGCCTTCTCATTGGCTCTAAACCTAACCACATGATTTCCTCATCACTGCCTGTCTATACAGACCTCCAGGTCTCTAGGGTTGGTACTGGGATTAAAGGTTCCGGTCACTGCTTGGCTGTGTTCTTGAACACACAGAGACTCTGCCTGCCCTGTGATTGGATTAAGAGTGTGTGCCACCACTGCAGGACTTCTGCTAAATGGCTTGCTTTTAGCTCTGATCCCCAGGCAACTTTATTAACATACAAATAAAATCACATTTCAGCACAAATAAAATATCACTACATCTTAATCTACCAGGTACTGGGATTACAAGCATGTAAAACCATGCCTGACTAGTTAATCCCTTTTATATTGTTGCTTTCAAAATTCTCCGACTTTTGACAATTTATTTATAATGTGCTTCAGTGTGATAATGTTTTATTTCATCTTATTTTTTCCTTAGATTATTTGAGCCAACAATCAGTTACTGAATATTTTGTTTCTTTGTATAAAGAGCTCATTTTGCTGATTTATCTTACATTTATCTATTTATTTGTTTGCCTGTTTGTTTATCCATTTGAGAGGGAGAGACATGCACACCCATAACTGCTATAGAGCACATATATAGATTAAAGGATAGCATGAAAGAGTGTCTTATTACACTGTGTGCTCTGGGACTTAAACTCAGGTCATTAGGTTGGCACCAAGTGCCTTTGTCTATTGAGCCATCTCCCTACAGCTGATTTTTCACATTACCTGATTCAGTGTATTAATATCTGGTGGAACAAAACAGGCCCAACTCTCCCAACTTAAAAAGAAGGAGATTCCCAGTAAATAATTTGATCACAAATTCTTGAAACAACTATCACATTTTTCCTCTCCAAGAAGCAAACACACGTGGCTTTTGTATAATAGCACTGTGAAAGTAACTCAAACTACCATTGATAGGAATTCCAACCACGCCCCATGGTCGTGCATGCCCAGCAGGACACTTAGTCATCTCTGCCTAGTCATTTCTGGGTCATACGTCCTGCGTGACCCATGCCCCATGGTTACAAGGTCACGTAGTCACACGGACATGACCAGGTGATCTCTGCAAGTGGGCCTCTGTGCGCAGGTGCGTCCTGGCCTGTATAAGGCGGCGTCTTGTTTCCCTGGTCTCTCTCTAGCAGGTGTCCTTCCACAAGCCTGATCACATCTGTCCCTTTGTCTTAATAAAACTCTTGTTGGTGGATTCTGTCATGTGTCGTGACTTTTCCTTTGGGGCCAGAGCACCACAGAAAAAACCTTTCAACCATGTTCTTTTGTTGTCAGAAAGTAACACAATCAATTTCAAAGCTAGTTATAGGCTGGGTCTCTGGATAGCCCTAGCTAGAGCAAGGAGGATTCTCTTGATTATATGGTGCTGTTCCTATCAGATTCAGTTGTATAATTTACCAGTTTCAAGTAAAGACATCCATTAATTAATTTCTGATTTCTCACATAGGGAGTTTTACATCAGTTGTTTTCAGTCAGTCTTTCTGTGAGGAGGAGGAGGAAGATATTTGGTCTCTCTGAGACCTGTCAGCTTGTTGATGACTCTTCTTTCTTTGTGGTTCTTAAATGAAAAACATTACCATGACTTCAGTCTTTTAAAATTCTTTTTTTTAATCAGCATTATTATTTCTACATATAAGAATTGGAGTTTAAAGCCAGGTGATGGTGGTGCACAGCATTAATCTCAGGACTTGGGAGGCAGAAGCAGGCACACCTCTGTGAGTTGGAGTCCAGCTTGGTTTACAAAGCGAGTTCCAGGACAGCCAGGACTGTTATACATAGAAACGCTGTCTCAAAAAACAAAAACAAAAATAAACAAAAAAAAAAGAAGAGGAACTTAAATTCATTTATTTATTTAAAAGTTTGTTTTATTCTGACTTTATTACAGGCAATTGGATTGCTTTTCATTTTTTCAATTTTAACAACAATGAATATTTATATATATTTGTATATTTGTAATATATGCCACCTGATATATACGTATCAAAATTGCGGGACATATTTTAATCCCATCATGAGACATAATAATCTTCAGCTTAAGTGGGCATTTCAAAGTTATTTCAAATAAACTGACCTGATTTTCACACTCACCAACACATCATGTTTCAAATTTTCTATTTTTGGTTGTGAGCCTAGCCTTTAACGGCTGAGCCATTTTAGCTCAGTGGTAGAGCGCCTGCCTAGCAAGCGCAAGGCCCTGGGTTCGGTTCTCAGCTCTGGAATAAAAATATTAAAACAAATCAAATTTTCACCAAAACTTGTCCTGAACAAACTTACTTAGGCTAAGATATTTTCTAGTCTGATTTAATCATGTTATTGCTGAGTGCATTGTTCCTCCAATTCTAGTGTAACTTCTATTGCTGCTTATAACACTAAAATTTTTAAGTAACTGCTTTTAGTCTTTACTGTTTGCTAAGCATTTTTCAGGTCAGTGTTATGCATTAGTTAACTTAAAACCTCAATCATTCTATGAGTTATTTATACTTTTCAGGAAAATTAGATGATAAATGTGAAGTATGACTGTACAGGAAATGGTACTTCCTACTTGGTTCCTGATTATAGCTCTAATCAATCTAATATTTCTATGGGGCATTGGAAGAAACTGTGCATCTGGAGGATAGCACAAGTCAGCAATATTATATTATAAAGGTTTTATTTTGAAATAAATACTCAGTACCCTTTTAAAAAACGAACACCACAATAGAGTACTGGCAATGGTCGAGAGAAAGCCCAAACTGACCTACTCTGGTGATAGGATGGCCAAACACCCTAATTGTCATGCTAGAAATCTCATCCAATGACTGAGGGAAGCGAATGCAGAGATCCATGGCCAGGCCCCAGGTGGAGCTCTAGGAATCCAATCTGCGAGAAAGAGGAGGGATTGTATGAGTGAGAATTGTTGAGACCAAGATTGAAAAAAGCACAGGGACAAATAGCCAAACTAGTGGAAACACATGAACTATGAACCAATAGCTGAGGAGCCCCCAACTGGATCAGACCTTCTGGATAAGTGAGACAGTTGATTGGCTTGAACTGTTTTGGAGGCACCCAGGCAGTGGGACTGGGACCTGTCCTTGGTGCATGAGCTGGCTGTTTGGAACCTGGGGCCTATGCAGGGACACTTTGCTCAGCCTAGGAGGAGGGGACTGGACCTGCGTGGACTGAATCTACCAGGCTGAGCTGAATCCCCAGGGGAGTCCTTGCCCTGGAGGAGATGGGAATGGGAGGTGGGCTGGGGGGAAGGTGGGGGTGCGGAAAGGGGGAGGACAGGAGAATGCTGTGGGATGGTCTGTATGTCAAATTGCTCTGATTGGTCAATAAATAAAACACTGATTGGCCAGTGGCTAGGCAGAAAGCATAGGCGGGACTAATAGAGAAGAGAATTCTGGGAAGTGGAAGGCTGAGGCAGAGAGACACTGCTAGCCGCCACCATGACAAGTAGCATGTGAAGATGCCAGTAAGCCATGAGCCACATGGCAAGGTATAGATTTATGGAAATGGATTAATTTAAGCTATAAGAACAGTTAGCAAGAAGCCTGCCACGGCCATATAGTTTATAAGTAATATAAGTCTCTGTGTGTTTACTTAGTTGGGTCTGAGCGGCTGTGGTACTGGCAGGTGAGAGAGATTTGTCCTGACTGTGGGCCAGGCAGGAAAACTCTAGTTACAGGGGAATCTGTGGCTGATATGTAAAATTAAATCACATTATAAAATTAAAAAAAAATTTTAAAAAAGGAACACAGTAACATTTTATTAGGAGAAAATATAAATGTTTTACCTTACTGCTATCAGTCAGTCTGAAAGATTGGCTGTCAGGGAGCACTTCTATATTAATTGAGCGTACATAAAATCAATTGGCTGAAAAATTGCAGATATTGTTGAAGCAAGTTTAAAGATTGCTTTTTAGCATTCTAGGAGAGTAAACACACACAGATTTCAAATTTTTAAACATAGTTAAAAGACCATGAAGCCCAAATTTCCTATCAGACTCCACTTGCCCTTCAGATGGAAAGGATATAAGAAGATAAGGATAGTATATAATGAGGAAATTTTCTTCCTTGTTTTCACATTAATTCTTAAGAATTGTATATAGGATGTTTTCATCATATTAACCCCTCTTCCAACTCCTGCAATAGTCACCTTCCTTCCCTACTCATCCAACTTTATGTCTTCCTTATATTTTTTACCCGTCAAGTCCATTTTTTTGCTGCCCATATATTATTGGATGTATGGCCTATTACTGGGGTATAGTCTACTAACCAGGGATAACACTGTTAAAGAAAACTGACTCTACTTCAATAGCTAATAGTTCCACAGCTAGGAGTGAAATTTCATGCTCACATCTCCTCTCCATGCCCAGATTTGTTCTGGCTTGACCTTCATGGGATTGATGAATACTATCATATTCTCTGCGTCCATATGTGCAGTTTCTCTGCTGTCTCCAGAGTACTTCTTGCCTTCCTCCACCTCCACTGCCTCTTAGTCTTTCTGCCTCTTCTTCCCCAATGATTCTGAAACCTTAGGAAGAAGGACTATGATATAGATATTCTATTGATGGCTAAACATTTTGCAGTCACATGTTCTCTGCACTTTGGCCGGTTGTAGGTCTTTGCATTAGTCAGCATCTACTGCAAATAGAAGCTTCTTTGATGAGAGTTGAGAAAAGCATTAATCTATGGGTATAGTGTAAATCATTAGGAGTCAATTAAATTCTACGTCCATTTAGCAGTACATTTGTAGTAGGTTCTCATCTAGGGCCCATGAACTGTCTAGCCATAGGTTCTTGGACTAACATTGGTGCCAGGTATCTTATGGAGTAGGATTTAAATCCTGTCAAAAAGTGTTAGATTATTCCCATGATATTCAGACCACTATTGCATGAGGCTGGTTGTTTCTGTAGCTCACAGAGAGCACATCTGAGTGAGAATTGCTGCGGATATCGCTCTGTATAAATAAAACACTGATTGACCAGTAGCCAGACAGGAAGTATAGGTGGGACTAACAGAGAGGAGAATTGAGGGAACAGGAAGGAAAGAGAGAGACACTGCCAGCCGCCTCCATGACAAGCAACATGTAAAGGTGCCGGTAAGCCACGAGCCATGTGGCAAGGTATAGATTCATAGAAATGGGTTAATTTAAGATATAAGAACAGTTAACAAGAATCCTGAGCCATTAGGCTGAACAGTTTAAATAATATAAGCATCTGTGTGTTTATTTTATACGTGGGTTGTGGGACTGCGGGGAATTGGTGGGACCTGGAGAGAAATTCTCCAGCTACAGAGAATGATGATTATTTTTCTTTTCCATTATCATATGTAGCATCTTTCAGCACTAAGAAAGCTAACCAGTAGGGATGAAGCATCCAGGTCAGTAACAGCTTGTCCTTTTCCATGTTCTGTGTTTTAAATATGTGGTGTGTTTACCAATATGGTCTTATCTTCAAGTTCTGGAGGGTAATTGATAGAATTGGCAATATCCTGTAATGTTTGGGGATCTCAGTGGCCACCAATTCCAAAAGAGTTGACCCATTCCTGGCACTAGGCTTTTCATTAGTTAGCTTGTAGTGTCTAGGAAGGACACTGCTATTCCATTATAAGGTTATTACATTATAATTCTTTTTTTATATATGTGTATATATATTTAGGAAGTTCCTACAGTGGTAAGTAGGTTCCCCTATGACTTTTTCCAAAAGGCCTTTAGTGTTATTTATCCCTCCTAGATTCCTTCCTCTACTCTTCCATCCTCCAACATCAATTGAACACTTCTTTTTCTATTAATTACCTTTAAACCATTATACCACTGCTTTCTCTCTTCTGTCCTTGAAAGTATTCTAAATGAAACATAAACATCAGAGGCTAGAATTCACAAATGAGAGAAAATATTTTATGTTTATCTTTCTGGATTGGAATTATCTCACTCAAAAATGATTATTTCCAACTGTATCCACTTACCTGCAAATTTCATAATTTAATTTTCATTTGTATCCCCTGAATGTTAGGTCTCAAACCCAGAGAGAACAGCTGAGGTGCCTATTTAACATATCAAAGCATACCTATTAACCAGATTCTCCCTGAATCCCTCAGTCCCTACCTATTACAGGGACCTCCTGGCTTGCATACCCCACCCCGCACCCTAAACTTTTCCAGCCCAAGGGCTAGGCTGCCTTTCCCCCAGATACTCTTCTCTATATAATATAACCATTCTGGTCACCCCTCTCACTTCTCCTCCCTCTCCTCACATGGCTCAGTGTCAGGTCCACTGTGGACTCTCCCAGATGTCCCTGTCTCTGGCTATGCTCCCCCACATATCTACAATAAACTTTCTCCTCCACCATACCTAGAAGTAGTCATGTCTTTTCCTTTTGTTTCTTTTTTTCATTCATCTGGTGCCAAAACCTTATGGACTGAGAAATGCTAGGAGAACCTGGTGGCTAGTTCCACTTTAATATATTAAATAGGCACCACAACCATTTGTCTCAGGTTTTAAGATTTAACACTTAACAATTATAGTTGTAAGGAAACCTAACTGAAAAAAGCCTTAGGAAACAATGACTTCCCACAATAGTATAAGTGTTCAGGAATGATGCCATATTCAATGATGTGTTGTTTTCATAAAAATTGATTGCAGTTTATCATACAAATAATCACTTAACTGTTTCTTAAAGCAATAAAATGGAGAACATACTATTTTCATTCCCTTAGTATTTTTGTCTCTGAATCATTCTTTGAAGCATTCCAATACTATCTTCCAAATTAGCAATAATTATGTGATTTAACATTCATATCTATATTTGCATAAATAAAAGAAACACTGAAGTATGAGGACAATTAGACTTTTATACATATTAAAACAAATAAACTAATATATATATATATATATACATATCAAGAGAAACAAATCTTTGCTACTCAAAGAACTTAAATTATACTGCCTCTATTAACTATTCAATTAAAAAAATCACAACACTTTCCCTCTAAATGTAAATTTCTTGTTCCATCTAAAATTATCTTTAAAAACTATGAGATCATAAAGATGAGTTTGTTGTAAATAAAACATGAAAGTTCACAGGCAATATCTAGTTCTAGTAACAGAAAGAAAAAGTAATTGTTGGAAACCAGATGTAAAAACATTACCAAAAGGATAAATGGTTTTGTTTCAGATATCTTAGGTGAACACTAAAACCCCCATTTCCTAGTGTTTACACTGTAATATAATTAATTCCACTTTGCATGGGTACACTTTGTGATCTTTTTCAGTCCATAGAATATGGTAAAGGAGTTAGTATGAACTTGACTGCATATATACAAGATGGTTTTATATGTTGATATAATAGGTGTGGGTTGGAGTTCAGAGGGCACTAACTATGATATTTAAGTTCTTGTGTCCCAAGACAAAGACCTGAATCAGGGACTTGTGAATACTGGTAAACAATGTCGATAATGGTAGAGATGGAAATATATTAAGAAAGGACTTTTGAAGTTTGAAGCGGTCCAGAAAGGAGGGAAATAGCCTGGATAAGAGAGTTGCTAACTTTCATGGATCATCTACATAGGGCCTGCCTGACTGTTTTCATTTGTAGATTTTGGGCTTTTCTTCTGCATACCTGTCACTTTCAGGTAGCTTGGTGGGGAATTTTCACTTTTGATCCCTGTTTTTAGCTTCTTTCATATGTTATTCTTGGTGCCTCTCTTCCCTCTTGCTGCTCTCCTTCAAAATTGATAGAGCACATTTTACTGGAAATTCTCTTTCCCTTTTTAATTTTGAAGAAGTAAGTTGTTTTGTGAACTGTTCTATGTCTAAATCTACACAGTAAGGAGCTCTGGTTACTTCTGGATGACACCCAGAGAGAAGGAATCTGAATTCTTTATTTCAATACTCTCCCTGAAAGGCACTTAAAACAACCATCAACCATTCTGTCTGCTATTGAGTTTCCTTTCCTCCTACTGGGTACTCTCACCTAGCCTTGACACAAGGGTTTTTGCCTTTTCTTATTGTAGCTTTTTTATTCCCTGTTTGGTTGACTTCCCTGGGGAGGGACAATGGGAGGAGTAGATCTTAGGAGAGGGGAGGTGGGGGGTAGGGACTGGGGGAATGAAGGGAAAGCAAACTGTGATCAGGATGTATTGTATGAGAGAATAATAATAATAATAACCATCATCATCATTTTAGATGAAAACCCAGTCGTGGTGGATAACTTTACTTTACCCTTACAGAAGTAACTGGTAAATCATTCTCAGAATCTGAACTCACAGAAACTGAGAAGCAATAAACTAATGTTTCAAACTAAAATTTATAGTGATGTTGGTAAGCAGTATTAGAAAAACAAGAGAAAATGAAAAACTCCCAGTTTCTTTCTCTCTGTCTACAACTAGGAAACAACTAGAAAATCTTTGAGATATATACAATTTCATAAACAATTGCTGTTCATTAAGCTGAGAAGAAGCATAGCAGCACCATTAAAATATTAAAATATGCATAGTACATGTGTTATGCCCAGATTGTGGGGACCCCCAAAAGATCACAAGGGAGACAGGATCCTGTATGTAAAAGCAAAGAGCCTTTATTCAAACTCAAGTTTGGTTTCTCTGTCTGTCCTATGCAGCAGTGGGAGCAGAGTGCCCAGACCTGAGAGAGGGTAGGGTTTTTATCATAGCAGAGTTTGGGGTGAGGGGATTTCTAGGGTCCAGGACCCTGATTGGTTGACATTTGTCTAGGGGTATCTGTAAAAGGGAAATAGGTGTGTACTAAGCTCAGGGACATCTTATCTTATCTACTCTTATTTAATGGTTGGAATGTTTGGGATGTCAGTTATTTCCCCTTAGATGCTGGCACATCCCTGAGTGGATCCCTGGGTGGTATGAGTTTATGACTTTTCCTGGATCCCAGTGTTGCCTGTCAGTAAGTCTTTCACATCAGTCTTGTCTAGGCCCCTAAGCCTGTCATGAGAGCTGTGTGGTCAAATTGTTTTGGGCCCTCCACACATGATATAAAATAAAGAATATTGTTCTTTGGCAATGATTTTTAATACAGTATTTACACCTTATCCACAGTTCTACATTCTGTAATTCTATTACTCATGGCAAACCAAAGTTCAAAACTATGCAATAGAAAATACCCAAATTAGAAAATTCAGAAGTTTCACATTGTGTGTGGTTGACTGATGAAACTTCAAGTCATTCTGCTCCATGTTGTGTGGGTTGTGAATCAACCTTACATCCATATTATCCATGCTAGATATGCTATTGGCCCATTTGTTATTTGATAGCCATCAGTTGAAGTAATACACAGCATATGTATTTCAAATAACTCTCACATAGCAGCCTAATAAGTTTTATTTACCTTGTTTCAGCTTTCTATATCAACATTATATTAGTTTCCTTCATCACAGGAAGGAAGAAAACAGTAAAATAAAATTGAAAAAAAAGAGAGATATATCTAGAGAAAGACAATATTCATGTAAACTTTATAATAGCAAATTAAAATAATTGTTTCCTTTTGCTTTGTTTTGTTTATTTTTTAGGCTAATTTTTCATTGTGAATAATTTTTTAAACTAAATTGTAAAGTATTTTATAAAAATCAGTATGTATATATATAGATAGATATATCAATTGATATATATCTTAGTAGATACATACAGAGAAATATCTATTTGATTATATAAATATACATATGTACATGTTCATATATACTACAAATATGTAATATATGCATATATATGTGAATATTATATGTACTATGTCTAGAGTTTCAGACTAATACTGAGGATTGTAGAACAAATTTGTCACAGATAAAGGGGTGCCATTTTATTAGGAGGATAGCAAAGATACTTTGAAAACTGTCTCTTTTGCACCAACTAGCAAAATTAACCACAATTAATTTTAAGAGACTCTACAACCCCTAGACAAAGATCTAAGACTATGGAGAGAGGGAGAATTAGTCTCTTGATCCCCTTAATTGCTTATTAGGGATGAGCCCCTTAATTGCATATTCAATGCAAAGTGATCAGCCCTGAAATCATATGTATATAAACAAAAATGTACTCAGAAGTGTCTCACAGATGGGGGAAGGGACCTTAGAGGATTGGGAGGAAATTCAAGGAAGGAAAAATATAATTATATTTTAGTATAAAATATATTTAAAAACTATAGGACTGAGTTTCGTATGAGCAATTGCCTTGTTTCCCAAAAAATGCATTGTTTTGCTGTAGTCATACACTTCCTCTGACTCTTACTGTCCTTCTGAACCTTCTTCCGTTATGATCCATGATGACCTGAGTATTGGGATGGGGTGAATGGAAGATACAGATGTCCCATTTAGGGCTAAATACTCTATAATCTGTTATTCTCTGCACATTAACCTGTTATGGGTCTCTGAGTTAATCTCCATCTAAGTTAAGAAGAAGCTTCCTTGATGAAGGCTGAGAGATGCACTAATATATTACTATAATGTTGTCAGAGACAATTTACCTGCATAAGGTTAAGCCAGACAAAATTGCAGCTTGAAGGAAAAGAAAACATAAGGAAGTCCCACCCTTAGCTGAGGAGCTATTGAGGATTAAAGGATGACAAGAGAGGAGAGGTCAGTTTGATTTGTTCATACAGCTCCAGAGAAGCTTCCTATTCAGTAGATGGACCTTTAACCCCACACATATTGCCATCACTAATTAGGGTGTAATGATCATAATAGGTATAGGGAGAAACATGAATAGAAGGAATGGGATGGGTTTAATCAAAACACATTATATGCATGTATGAAATTCTCAATCAATGAAAAATGAAAAGATGATGAAATTATTTTATATTTATTAAAAATATGTTTCTCAGGAGATTTTTAACCCGGAGTGGAGAGTAGAGAGGAGGAGATGGGAGGTGGAACATGAGGGGTCAAGATGGCCTAGTTTGTGGAGGGACAGATAGGGAAGGCAATGAAAACGGTATCTTGGCAGAATGAGCCAGTACGGGCTTAGGGAGAAACCTGGTGCTATGGAGAAACCTGGTACTAGGGAAATCCTAGGAACCCACAAGGATGACACCAGCTAAGACTCCTAGCAATGGTGGAGAGGGTGCCTGAACTAACCTTCTCCTGTACTCAGACTGGCGACTACCCTAATTGTCATCATAGAACCTACATCTAGTGACTGATGGAAGCAGACACAGAGACCCACAACCAAGCACTTGACTGAGCTCCTGGAGTTCAGTCTAAGAGAGGGAGGAGGGTATATAAGAGCAAGAGGGTCAAGATCCTGATGGAAAAAAACAAAAAACAAACAAACAAACAAACAAAAAAACCACAGAGACAGCTGACCCAAGCTAGTAGAAATTCAGGGACTCTGGACTGACAGCTGGGGAGCTGCATGGGATTGAACTAGGCCCTCTGAATGTGGGTGACAGTTTTGTGACTTGATCTGTTTGTGGGGCCCCAGGACCTATCCCAGGCACACGAACTGCCTTTTTAGAGCCCATTCCCTATGGAGGGATGCCTTACTTAGCCTTGATGCAGGGGGGAGGAGCTAGGACTAGCCCCAACTTGGTATGGCAGCCTGTCTTTACTAAACAAGGAAAGCCTTATCCCCTATGAGGAATGAATGTGGGGTGGGGTGGGGGATTGGAGGTGGGGAGGAATGGGAGAAGGGGAGGGAGGGGGAACAGTGGTATGTAAAATGAAACAATTTTTTTTTTTTTTGGTTTTTCACAACAGGGTTTTTCTGTGTAGTTTTGTGCCTTTCTTGGAACTCGCTTTGTAGACCAGGCTGGCCTCGAACTCAAAGAGATCCGCCTGCCTCTGCCTCCCGAGTGCTGGAATTAAAGGCATGTGCCACCACTGCCCGGAAAAAATGAAACAAATTTTAAATGAAAATAATTATATATATACATGTATATATATATTTCTAATCTTACTCAATTATAAGTACAACTTATAGATTAATATAATTGTGAAATACAGATCAAAACTAGGTAAATTATTTTGCAATTTAATACTGTATTGGTGACACAATTTTATAATATCCTTGGATTATAATTATTTCATACAATATCATTTGGGACATATTTTTTATGAAAACACCATTAATGCTATAATAGATAAAAATTGTATTTTTAGTCAACTTTATAAAACACCTGAACCAAGAAAAAAAATCAGAGGAAATGTTTATTTTGGCTCATGATTTCTAAGGTCTCAGTCCTTTGCTAATTAACACTAGTTTTTCTTTTTCTTTCTTTGATATACAAATTATATAGTAACACACTATTTTACATGATATTGTTTTCTACCTCATTTATTCTATTTGATCATTTGCCTAGGGACATAAAAGAGAAAATATTAAACATATGTCTTCAAAATAATTTTTCTTTTTTTTTCAGATTAAGGACTTCAGGGCTTAGGAAAATAGATTGTGGTGAAAGAAACATGTGTAACAGAGAGAAAAATCTTCAGAAACCAAGAGATTACCCCAAATCAAGCATCTACTACTAACATTAGGGAATGAAATGAAAGCCAATTTCAAGTTGACTCTTCTATCTAAGGAGACTATCATACTACAGCAACCAGAATGTCATTTGTCAATCATTAAGGTAAGGTTGACCTGTATTCATAATTTATTTGTTAGCCTGCTAGGAGACCCTGTCTAAGAAAACCAACCCCTCCCAGAAATAAAAACTATGCATTCTGCATTTCTCAGGACTCTGACTTAACACGACAGCATCCTGCTGTGGTGATATATGGTGTACCTCAATATATTGTGTACCCTAATAAACTTGCCTGGGCACACACCCTTAATCCTATCACTCAGGAGGCAGAGATCTGTGTGGATCTCTGTGAGTTCAAGGCCACACTGGAAACAGCCAGGCAGTGGTGATACACACCTTTAATCCCAGGACTTTAATCCTTGGCAGAGGATTTAGTAGGGGTAAGAACTAGTGGCTTGCTCTCTGCCTCTCTGATCTTTCAGCTTTTACCCCAATATCTGGCTCTGGGTTTTTTATTAAAAGACAATCTAAGATTCGCATTACGCCGGGCGGTGGTGGCACACGCCTTTAGTCCCAGCACTCGGGAGGCAGAGCCAGGCGGATCTCTGTGAGTTCGAGGCCAGCCTGGTCTACAAAGTGAGTTCCAGGAAAAGGCGCAAAGCTACACAGAGAAACCCTGTCTCGAAAAACAAAAAAAAAAAACAAAAAAAAACAAAAAAGATTCGCGTTACATCGTGCTATGACCAGAGGTCCCCTGTAAGAATTTCTGTTTACAGACAGTTTCATAAGACTGACTTATGTGTCAGTGAATTCCATGACAATAATACATGAATATATGTTAATTACTATTTGGCATATTTTAATTGCCTAAATTTCCTATAATTATTTTAAGTTATCTTCATTTTAAAGAAAATAACTATGCAGCCAACTATCATCATTAAAAAGCCTTCACCTTTCAAAGCACATTTCTTTCCAGAAGTAGCAAATGTAGCAAAGATAGCATATAATCTATAATAATCTCAGTATCTCCAAAAGCAGTGTTTGCTTCTTCCCAGCAGGAGCATCCTGCTTCTGTCTACTTATTCAGCTATACGGCAGCATCATTAACTAATGGTTCCTTACTGCTCAGACATACTCAGGTATACAAATTGAAATACTTTCTGTGATATCTTTGCTCTTTGGACATGGCAAAAACATTTTTGAATCCTGGCATCATTGGATCTTTTATTAATAAGACCCCAATTCCCACAAGTGTATTTCCTTTATGATTCTCTTTGCTATGGCCCAGAAAAGATTGAGAACTCTGGTGTTTGTTGTGTTTTTCCCTTTGGTTATACCTTCTCTATTCAGGGAGGAAATAAAATTTTTATTAAAAAGGAGCATGTGAAATGAATATGAATTTTTTCAGAAAAAAATAGTATTCTCTGTATGATTACTATTATATTTCTGTCATTTATTTGATAATTTTGTTAATTCTTCTCTCCAGGATATTCCCTCAAAGGAGCCCTTCAATGAGCGTGCAGTTGAACAACATGTAGAAAAAAAAAGAAATGAAGACTTTAATTTGTATTAATTTAAATAATAATTGGTCTGAAACTCCACTACATACCAGGGAATTATATTTGAACATACAGTTAATTTCACGGATAGAGTAATTTCAAAGCATCATTTAAAAGTACACCTGTATACATTGATGGGCATATTACCCCATTTTTCTGGTTCTCAGAGAACAGGAAATTTCTTTAAGTAGCTAAAATTTTATTCTAAAAATGAGATTGTAATCAATATGCTTTATTATTTGTAAAGTCTTGACTGTTTAGGGTGCAGTTAACTATATTTCTTGTGCATACTCTCATACATATGTACATATGGTCTGCTAGTATGCATACACAAACACACATACACACTGCATACACATACATGCTATTCATTATTTAATGGAGAAAAACATGACTTAAGGATTGAAAGACTGACCCATGCTTTGCTCTCAGCAGTGTGTCCATTGAACTGAAATCATGCTATGAAGGAAAAGTCTTAGGATAAGACAGAATCAGAGATTGCTTTGTCTGCAACAATATCCACTAGGAATTTAATGTACAAGCTCGCTGATTTTCTGGACAACAAAAAGGACTGCACTCTGCAAAGTAAATTTCATTCCATGGCCCTGTAAGGACTTTTGGGAATCTGTACTTCGGTGAGTTGTTTGTATTCTTTTCAAGGGAAGAACAAAATTTATTTCCGGGATAGTTCCAATTGACTTTATCTAATTCTCAAAGGTATATATGACCTAAGAATGGTAACTAACCATTGCTTGAGAGGAAGAGCAATTGTAAAAATATCAAGGAAAACAATTATGCTTAAGAAAATAACTAAAATGTAAAATTTAAAAAGAGAGCAACACTAGGGAAACAAACCTGGATATATCTTGAGAAAGTTTTCATTATCTGTTAGGGAGAAACCCTGGGTTTCTTTACTTCTGAGATCTCCACTTTGACCTGAAGGATGTTATGTTTGTCCCAAAGTTATATTATTTGTAAAAAATATCCTAGACTCAATTTCCATTATCATTGTCTTGTTCACTTTTTGTGGTCAGTAAGGCTCACCTTTGGACCAATTTCTTGTGGAATTCATTTACATTACTAATCTTGCTTAAAAATTTTTTGTTTTAATTTTACAGATATGTGTAATGGTGAAATACCTAATGAATATTGTGAAAATTGAAAATGTAATATACTTACATTTAATTTGACTCATTTATTAACATTATATTTACTTATAATTTTTAATGTGAGATATGATGACAATTATAGAATGCAATTGTATCAATAAACTAATTAAAATTATTTTGCAGTTTAATTAATGTTTCCATTAATCAAAATCTAAACTACATATTGAATCTCATTCTGATTATATATTGAACATTATTTGATATAAGTCTTGACTGTTTGATGGAGTGTGTTCTGAAAAATAAGACAACCAAAATAAACTTATATTTTTGTTTTTTATAGATGAACTAGCACTGTTATTATATGTGTATGCATATATCTTAGAATGCATACAAATATGTATAATATTAAGCATACTGCAAACTGATCTAGTTTTAAAGATTTTGACTGGTTTTAAGAGATAAAGATTTAAAAGAAAAACCCTGCATCCTAAATTTATGAAATGTAGTATTACTTGCAATGATTTCTTATAAGTTGTATTGATGTAAAATTATTTAAGCTTATTACACATCCCACTGGCAGTTATAGACCACACATTTTTATGATGCAAAACCATAGAAGAAATTGTTTTCTATAAGCCTTGGCTGAGCTGTGCTGACACTGCATCTGTTCTTGGATATAGTCAGGCAGTGGAATCCCAGCTCTGTGTTATATATGCACAAACACTTCTTTTGAGCTGTTTTTGCTCTCTGGAGATTTTAAAAGGTCAGATGTAATCAGATCCCTTAGAAGATGACTATCTGTCATAATAATTGTCTTGGGTTCTCATACATAGACAATCATACACAATATTAATGTGACATTTCAACCAATGGCTCCTGACCCCAAGAACCGTAGCTTTATAAGTAGACACATCAAATCTTGAAATATTTTGGAGTAGCTTTTATCTGACTGATTATTTGGAGGAACTCACTAAAGTATTTGAAAATTATCTTTCCTCATTGGATAGGATGCATTTCATTTAATTGTGTATTATTGTATTACCCCTTGAAAATTGACTCAGTCAATTTTAAAAGAGTAAATGAACTCCTCCTTTATTTCCACTTTTGTTTTGTTCCAGCTTTATTTAAGTAAAACTGACAAACACATTTTACCTTATTTGTGGCTCCTAGCTCTAAGTCTTTAGCACATATAGTCTTATGTAATTTCAGAAGCTAGAAAACTAGGAAGAGATGAGGGAAAGGAAGAGTAAAAGAAGCTCTAGAGAGGTGTGCATTAGGACATGAGTGCTATGTAAGGAAAGGGGGAAATTGTGCATGGGGTAACTAGATAGAGAGTAGGAAATGTCATACAGAGGGAAAGGGAAGAAAGGAATATAAATAACACTAAATATGTCTTTAAAACAAACAAGGAAACATTTTTAAAACTTACTGATTTATAATAGAAATGAGGTTTTACCACACAAAGTAATATTCCTCCTCACACAAGAACTATAGACTATCTACAAAAGACCCTATGCCAGGCACAAGAAACCTCCCTTTGAGTTGTTGGTTAAAAGGGTCCCAAGATACTCCTAAAACAATATTTGATATTGCCATTGCCCTTGGTTACCTCCAGGAACCTGAAGGTAATTCCCTATTGCACAAGACACCACATACTTTGGACACAGGACGTAGAGGAATCAAGCTGGAAATGATCTGGAAACTTTTTCCTTGATAACTATTTATCATGGTATTGAAAGGAGATGTTCCAGCTGCCAAGGGAGAAAATCAACCAATAATTTTACCCAGATAAAGCCAACAATTCACAACAATGACTGGCCCTGCAAGATACACCATTGGTGCAGTGGTAGCAATTTTACTTTGGGAATAACCAACAGCTTTCTAGTTGGACATAAGTCTTGCTGAACAGGAGGGATTCCATGCCTATTACTGTAAATATATCCATCAACACATGGCTGAAGAGGTCATAGACTCTAGAGAAAAACCTACTGCAGTCATTTTACTAAAACAATATAATTTCTAACTGTATTTTATTTTTTTTTTTATTTTATTTTATTTTATTTTTTTGGTTTTTCGAGACAGGGTTTCTCTGTGTAGCTTTGCGCCTTTCCTGGAACTCACTTGGTAGCCCAGGCTGGCCTTGAACTCACAGAGATCCGCCTGGCTCTGCCTCCCGAGTGCTGGGATTAAAGGCGTGCGCCGCCGCCGCCGCCGCCGCCGCCGCCGCCGCTGCCACCACCCGGCTAAAGGTTTATTTATTATGTATACAGTGTTCTGTCTGCACATATCCCTGCAGGCCAGAAGAGGGCACCAGATCTCTTTACAGATGGTTGTGAGCCACCATGTGGTTGCTGGGAATTGAACTCAGGACCTTTGGAAGAACAAGCAGTGCTCTTAACCTCTGAGCCATCTCTCCAGCTTTAACTGTATTTTAAATACTTATCCTTACATATAGGAGTCTAACTCTCATATCTCATAGAAGAAGCTTCTTTTTGCCACAGATAACAGCTATTACAGAGATCTACAAAGTGGTAAAAACAACAGAAAATAACTAACTCTGTAAAGTCTGGCCCCAAATATGCCATCGATGATACTCCTAAGGCTCAGAGAATATCATGGGAAATGGTCCAAAATGCTTTTAAGAACAAGACGATCAGGAAGCTTGCTGCTAGATATGGTCTACCAGACATGACCAGGAAGCTGCACCCATGAAATTTCAACCATATGCTTGCCTAAAGAAGACTTACATTACTATAGCACAGGTCAATGTGTCACTGTGATAGGGTGAGGATCATGTGGGACCCATTTCTAAATGAATAGCTATAGGCAATCAATGGATGCTGGCAGAGAGAGAATCAAGTTTTCTACAGAGTCAATCCCATGATAAATTACCCAATCTCAAGTGGTCAGCCCTGTACATATAGGCATGCTGCATACTAACAACACTAAATAAATGTAGTAGGTTGTATACACATATACAAGCATATAAGACAATAATAGTTATGGAAGAAGTGATTATGGATTTGAGAAGTAGGGAGTCACAGGAGGAGTTGAAAGAGGTAGAGGGAAATTTGGAAATTATATAAATACAAAAGATACATTAAATTCTCAACAAATTCCAAAATTAAAAATCTTATATAAATGTATTTTCCAGACAATTCTGCATGATGGAAAATTGCAAAAAAGGATAACTTATATAGAAGAAAAATTTATTTTGTCTCAGAGTTCCAGAAACTTGATTCGATTATCAGCTTGCTTCATGCTATAGGCCTGTGTTAAGCCTGAATATAGTTGCAGAATCATGTAGCAGAAGCTTTTCAGCTCATTAGAAACAGAAAGAATATGAAAATGGTCAAGGAACTACATGTTTCCCTAGTCAACTGTTTCCTTCAAGTAGGCTACACCTCCCAATACTGCCATGTTTTGATTATATCCTTTTATTAGTAGTGAGTCTTAATAATTCAGTCTCCTTTTAATAGTGTCAGCAATTTGAACCACCATTAAACATATATGCTCTCTGAAGAGTAAATTCCTATCCCAAAGTAGAATCACATTATCCAAAAGTGAATTATTGAGTGCTCATCCTAAAGAGGAATGATAAATAAATACCTAAATCTAACTTACGGAAAACAATTCTTTCTGATCTTCACTAAATACTATAAAACTACTTTGGGAAACATTTAGGTTAGGTAGAAATTCACAAAATAGTTATCATGGCTTAATTAATAGATTACTTTTACATATTTTTATTAAACATGACCAGAATGTTTTTGGTGAAATGCTGCCTAATTATAATGGAAAACAGTAGGTTATCTCATGAGGTTCCTTCCCAACTATTTGCTCTATCTTTAAGATATATCTGTGTATTAGAAATAAACATGAAATTAAGAAAGCCCATGAATCAGTAACTTATATGTGACCTTATCTTGAGAGCACAATGCAATTATTCTATAAAATTTTAAGTAATGTCTTCTTTAATCTGGTCAAAACAGTAATGTATTCAAGTTTCTTGGCTTTCACCTACTTTATTCAGGAATGATAATATAGTTTTTAATATCCTGTTTATTGATGTTTTATATTTTGCCTTACATTTTAGCTAATTGACTAGGAGTAACAAATGCTACTAAAAGTTGATTATTGAAATCATAAGCTTATTTGTATTTTCAGATTTGGTATTTATATGTAAATATTTCATTGGTTGAAATTTATTATATGCCATATAGATTTTGGAAATATTTAAAATGATATCTTTAAAACAAGCTGGAGAGTATTTAAAGATCCTCCTTGACAAGATGCTCTTTTATATTATTTAATGCATGTATACAGACATTTAAAAGCATTTATTATCACTATTTTATATGTGTATGGGTGTTTTGCAAATATATGCCTATGCAAGTATTGTGTCTGGGGTGTGCAGAGGCCAGAAGATCACATCATATCCCCTTAAACTAGAGTTATGGATGATTGTGTATTTCCATGTGGGTGTTGGAAATTGAACTTAGGTCCTCTAGAAGAACAACCACTGCTCTTAACCACTGAGTCAACTCTTCAGCCTTCTTTTGCAAACAGTTTTATTCAGTATAATCGTGTAAACGCCCAGTTTACTGATAACAATAAGAATACGTTGTATTTTTATAGCCTGACATGTTAGTAACATCCTAGCTGTATCCTAATGGAAGTAGTGTCCTTTAGTTTCAAATGTCCTGGGCATAAGCTGGATGTAGCTCTTTGATCTCATTGTAACAGGAAATTTCCACTTGAATTCTAGATTGTTTTTTCTAACTTGATGTGATGGTTTGTAGGTGTGGTATTGCTGGAGGAAGTGGGTCACTGGGGGTGGGCTTTACGGTTTCAGATGCTGAAGCTAGGCTTAGTATGTCTCAGCCACTTCCTGCTGCCTGCAGACCCAGATGTGGAACTCTCAGCAACCTCTTCAGCACCATGTTTGCCTGCGTTCCACCATGCTTCCTGCCATTTGATGATAATGGACTAAATCTCTTGTTTCTGTGGTCATGGTATCTCTTTGCTGCAGTAGAAACCCTAAGAGAGTCCTCCCAAATTAAATAAAAACAATAAACAAAAACAACAAATACACATGCTATAAGGAAAGAGAGTAATTGCAAAGAAGACAGTGTTCAGCAGAAGTGGAAAGGGAAGATAGAAGGTAATGAAAAGTGAAAATGACCAAAATATATTATATAAATATCTGAAATTTCCAAAAAATTAAAAAACTTATATAAACATGAAAAATACTGTGGGAAATGATATTGAATGGATGATAGAGAAGTAAATGATTTTTGAACATCTGTTATTTTGTACAATTTGAAATAGTTTTGGATATGTAGTAATTAATCACAAAATAAGACAATTGGGAAATGAAAATATCCATGCAACCTAAGCAAAAAGTGTAAAATATAATTAATGAAATGAATCTGAGATTGCTTTGTTTTTTGGAGAAAGTTTGACAGTTTCATACAAATACATAATACATTCTGATTATTTTACTCACCCACACACATCCTCTCTTATTTCCTTTCCATCCTAGCAAATCTCCCTCTCATGTTACAAATCTCTTTCCTATATCCACAATTTTTGTTTGTTTTGTGTTTTACAGAGTTTAACTAGGACCCTCATTGTAATTCTTGGCTTGCAACTATCAATTAGAGCATGGTAGGCTCACAGTGGCTACACTATTGAATCGTATGCCTCCTCATCTCCCAGAATCTTTTAGTTGCCAATAAATCAACAGTAAGTGGTAGCATCTTATGAACCTCTTTCCCATTCATAGCTGACTGTTAAGAGGTGCCAGCTTGTGTGGGAGAAATGTTAGGAGACAAAGATGCTTTGAGTGTGTTATGCTTACAAGATAACATTTTGGATAATGCCCTTCTCTTTATTTGCCACCTCTTACATTCTTTCAACTTCCAGATCTTTTGCAATGTTCTCTGAGCCATATGGGGTTGTATAAATGTGTTGTTTCAGGCTGAGCTTCAACCATCTCTTTGTCCTCAGCATCTTAGGTAGCATGAGTCTCTACATTCATCTCCATCTACTGCAAGTGGTGATTTGTCTAATTAAGGCTGAGGGTCGCCTCTGTCTATATCTAAACACAGATATTTAAAAGGAAGTTTGATAGTATGTCAATTCATTGGGGCAACAATAGGTTCCCTGATAAGGCCTAATAACTCTTCAGCCATGAGTTTTGGAGAGAGGTTACAGTGTTAGGAATAGATTTCTTGTTATAGAGTGTGCCTACAATGCAATTAAGGAGTGATTGGTTAGTTCCTATAGCCTTTGTGTTACTACTGAAACAAAGGGCACATCTTGCCTGGACCATTTTTGCCTGGAAGGTTTGTATATAGTTCAGAGTTCACATTTGGTAAGATTGTTGATGCCTTTTTTTCCTGCCTGAATAGCAGTATTCAGGAATGTACTAGTATGATGAGAGCTAGCTAGCAATGGGGAAGCTTCAAGCTTACTTCTGTCTTTATTTTTTGTATCTTGCATTAAAAATAAGTTATATCCAAGCAACATGATCTTATAGTGTTGTATTAAATAGTTGTGTTATTGTCTTGATGTAATTGTCAATTGCTGAGAGTTTTAACATAATATTTTTCTATGAGGAAGGTACTAAAAATATTAAATTTTCTTTTAAAAATATATAAGTATATAGAACAAGATAAAAGTATTTGAATATAATATTTACAAAGATACACAATATAGGACAGTATGACCTATCAATAATATAATAACAACAACAATAGCAATAATAATAATAATGATAATTGAAAATACAACTACTAATTAACAGGATATGGTATTATTTGCCTCAGATAGTAATAGTATCTCTTTTAGTATAGATGAATTTTTAAAATATTTATGTATATGTATGTTAACTATTTACAAATTTTTTAGTCTATCAAAACTATTGAATATCAAACACTTGCCAATAATATTTAAAAGTTGCTAAGGTCTATTATTGAAAAAGCTTGTGTTATAATATTGTGAAGTGAACTTTTAATCTAATTTACTTAGGATGACTTAAAAGGAAGAGTTTTATCCTCTTTAAACTTAAGAATTATTTTATTTTTATTACATGTATGTGTGTGTATCTATGTGTGGGTATGTATATGCAAATGAAGATACCCTAGAAGGCCAGGAGAATGTGTTGGGTACCCGGGTGCTGGAGTAGGTGGTTATGAGTTGCCTACTGTGGGTGCTGGGAACTAAACTCCAGTCCTTTCAAAGAGCATCAAGTATTCTTAAATGATGAGCCATCTCTTTCATTCTTTAAACTATTAAGATATTTTTACATTAATAAAATGCAGTTAGTAATATAAGATTTGTAAGTTAAATAATAAACAAAATCACAAGAGGCAAAAATTTCATATGTCATATTTTGCTATTGGCTAATAATAAGCTGAACTTTTCTTAAATGCAATTTTTTGTTGTGTAGCACTGCAAAGCTTCTGAACAAATAATATGACTGGAAGCCCAAAGAAATAGTTTGTGGAACCAGGTGACTAGTACAAATAGAACTTGTAGTTCAACAAGGAAAGTGGCTATTTTCAGAATTTCCCCCCATATGCTTACAGCTTTGCCAGTCAGATGTACTTTCAGAACTGGGAAGAAATATTATCTCTTCATAACTTTACTCTTACATGCTCTAGTTCCAAGTTCACTACTCAAAGTATTTTTTGATGCTACAGATTTGTTACCTTCCTTATGTTACTTTCACTTTTTTCCTTTAGAAAGATTCTCATGACTCCAAGAATGGTCCTAGAATAAATTTTGGTCCTCAAACAGAGTACAGACTAAGGGTAGATAGATACAGTAGAGATATTTGGATCTTTATTCTGTACAGTTATGAGATCTATAGCACTCTTGGGGAAGAGCAGACACAAACATAATTTACCAAGCCTCAAAGAAAAAGATGTTTATAGTGTACTGAGATGAAGAAGAGAGGGTATTTAATCTTAAGTGCAAAGTTTTGTATTTAGTGTCTCAACTCAGTGTATTCAAAGCTAATCTGGGAATTTAAATGTATGACTCAAATCAGGTAGATTATATAGTCTACAAATTGAATGACTATTAATGCATCCAATTGTATGTTTACTCAGTTTGTGATCCCATTATTACTCATATACCATTGTTTTAAAACATAGAAAACCAAATTTTCTCTCTATCTGTATCTGAATACATAATCCATATTTGATATCCATTGTACAGTTGGTACCTGAAATGATGATCAAAAATAATTCCAGGTTTTTTCAACACATTCATTAAGAGTTCTCTGCCTTCATGACATTTTCATATACAGGATCAATGAAGTAGGACACATGGTAGAGAAATTACTTAAATATTGATTGAGCTTAGGTTACAAATCAGAATGACTCTGGATGCTCTTGTACCACTTCAAAAAGAATGTTGTCTGCATGACAACCAGAGCTTAGGTGCTAGCTTTTATGGAAACATTGAAGATTAGAAAGTTTACTATTTCCTATTACTCTGTTTATTTTCATTCATATTAAGATTTTCTCTAAAAAGTTTTTGCTCAAATGTTTTTTCATATTGTATCTTTGTTGTTCCTTAATATTTAGTTCAAAATATTGTCACCTCTCCATAAATCTCTGCTGTTCTCAAAAGACTTCTTCACTCTAGTGTTCTTCATCTCATTTATTCACATAGCTACTTCAAATAATATTTGTCACATACTTAAATGATTGCTATATATAGTCAGCCCTTGACATCCACAGATTTTATACTTATGAATGCTGTGGAATAATGCTTTTATACACGGATTTAACAAAACACTCATTGGCCAGTAGCCAGGCAGAAAATTTAGGCAGGATAATCAGACAAGGAGAATTCTGGGAAGAGGAACGCTGAGTCAGGAGTCACCAGCCAGACACAGAGGAAACAAGATGTGAAGGCAGAACTGAAAAAAGGTACCAAGCCACATGGCTAAACATAAATAAGAATTATGGATTAATTTAAGTGTAAGAGCTAGTCAGTAATAAGCTTGAGTTAATGGCCATATAGTTCATAAATAATATAAGCTTCTATGTGTTTACTTGGATCCAAGCGGCTATGGGACTGGTGGGTGAGAGAGATTTGTCCTGACTGCGGGCCAGGCGGGATACAGTAAAACTTTCAGTTACATATGGATTCAGCCAATCACAAATATAAAAATGCTTTTAAATTTTACATATGGAACATGTACATAATTTTATGTCATTATCCTCTAAACAATATAGTAAGCATCTATTTACAGGTAATCTAGGGATAGTTAAAGAGGGGATATTAGTATGTTAGCTAAAAATACTGCACATTTTACAAAAAGGTGGTAGCACGCATACTTTGTAGTATCTGTTATATTTACTGGGAATAATCCAACACAAATAGTGAAGAGTCCATATCAGATGTGAAGTTTTATTCTAACATGCAAATCTCCATCTTTTCTTCCAAAGGAAGTGTTGTCCAATTGTAGTCTTATTTTCATTAGCTAGTTATAAGATCAAAAATATAATATGATACACTTTCAATAAGTGACCTTCCACAGCAAAAGGTATTACAGTTCAATTCACTCAACTATTATACTACTTAATAATCTAGCTGTAGGTAGAAAGGCATAATTTTTTAGATTTTCATATTAATATATACAATTATAAAATTAAAACATCATTAACAGCAAATTTTTATTAGCCTTGGGTTTGTAATTTGTTCAGTGTTTATTTGGTTCTTCAAAATTGAGATTCTTTTAAAAATCAGGATTCAGAAGCTCAGTGGTCAATAAAAGGCATTTTTCAGTAGAACTACCTTAACTATCCAAATACTAGTGATGGTGAAGTTTTGATTGGATTTCCTTTTATTGTGATGTATTTGGAAGTGACATATTCTATTAACAATAAAGAATTTAGTTTTATCATTATAAAATATTAACTCATGGAAAAACAAATTAGCCTAATTTAATTATACAAAATTATAATTAAAATACATACATACACATACACATAATTTTAAAATAGTTCATTAAACTCTAAAAATTGAATTCATTGTTTGTGAAATAACATCATGAAAAACATTACCTGTAAAGTAAATCTAATGTGTCACAGAGGCAATGAAGTTGGTTTACTTTCTTATCTTCCTTTCTTTTATTTCTGTGATTGATAGTTATCATTGATATCTTTCAAAAAGTTAGGGAACTGATCCTAGCCAAAATCACAAGATGACATTTTGGAAACATAGAAGAACAAATGATGTCATATCCAAATTACCTAAGATATTTGCTTAAAATGTTTATAGTCAAAACTCAATTGGTTCATTTTCAGAAAATTCAAGATCCTTGGACTGTTCTTTGGCAATAACATGGGTGCCATGATCTAGAAAATTTAGGAATTAGAATAATGGCAAATGAAAACTGATCAATATTTCATGTGCTCAATCTAGTCTTCCTGACTGTACTTTCTCCTATTCTCATTAAGAATGATTAGTGTTTCACAGGACAAATGCTATTTCCTCATGATAAGTATCTGCACAATGATAAGAACTTTTACAGTAGTTATTGCTATGACCTGAATTAGCAAGACTCTTATAAATATTATGTCTTTTTACTTATCTTTAGTCTTCAAAATTCTTCCAGAATATGCTACATTATACCAAGACAAGCTACCCCTGTCTCTGTCTCTCCCATTCTGGTGGATGGTTTTGTTTTCCTACTTAGAGTACTGCCTTTACTTGTTGTTATATAAAACCCAACATATTTATCTGGGAACATCATCTGGCTATTATACTCTATATACTCTCCTTTATTTTCTAATTTGTTCATTTATGACCACTACATATGGATAAAAAGTTAATGATTAAATTTATTTCATATTTTCTCCTTAGGGTATAGATTTATAGACTCCTTTGAAGTGGTATCATTGTGCAATATTTCTTCATTTGTAAACAAGCTGGAGAATATATTAAATAAGTAGGTATTGTCCCTTGCTTCAAGGGTTCATAGTCTAATATGATTCTACATGGTTATCATGAAGATATGCACTGCATGTTAGTTTAAATAAGTACCAATTATCATCATACTACCTTCCATTTATTTTTCTACATGTCACATTTCTACCATGAAGACACAACTCATCAATACATAACATGGGTTAAATGATTATGGGCTAAATTTACAAAGTAATATTTACTAGTTAAATAACTTTGATTATATTATTTAGATGTGACTCAGTTTCTTCTTCTCTGATGTTTGATAAGCTCTAAAGTTGTCATAAGACTATTACTGAAAATCATTAGTAGTACAAATAAAAGTGTTTGGAAGAGCCTTTAATATTCCAGATTAATAAGCCATGTGAGCATTACCTCTAAGAGCAGTGATTCTTTAAGATACAATGATGACAATTCTGGTGGAGAAACTTAATCAAAACCTGAGAATTAACAATTTTTATCTACTTGTTATATATCTTTGCTCATTTTATCTCTATACTCTCTCTTCAAGGGGCCATCTTTCTCAGTTACCTTCATAGTCTCTTCTATCTAGAAGCTACTTCCTTCACATATATCTGAAATAGGGACAGATTGCTTTGGATTACTTCATTGTTGCAAACATATTGTTTGATTACTTTGTTTAAATCCCTATTTCCTATCATCATGCAAACTTTTTGAGATGAATAACTAATTCTATTTATCTTTACCACCCCAGAGACCAGAATGATAGTTGACATGAGTTCAATATTTCACATAAGCTTGAGTAAATTATCAAATGTCAAAGGAATTTAAACTTGAGCACTAATGTTGAAATTGAGTATCTAGTTCCTTCTGCACATGAACTTTATAATGAAAATTCTTCCTTGGAAATTAAGAGTAATAGTGACAATGTTGAACCTTCTATAAAAAGAAAACATTTGTGATTTAAAGATGGCAGTTGCATAAAGTAAATTAAACATTCTTGGAGTTTTGAATTTAAGAACACACAAATTTGAAAAAGTCAAACAGAAACATGAAAGAGAAATTACAGATTTGTACAACACAATATAATGTTCTCTATTTGATATTTGTAGTGAAGCCAATTTTATTAAAATTATAAATGACATCCATAATAATTAGACATAAAAATAAAATTGTCAAAAATTGAAGTGTGCATCACATTTTTTTCAAGGATCTGAGTATATAACATTCTTTCAGTTTTACTACTAACAGTCGGCAAGACTATACAATGAGTAAACAAAGTAGATGTGCTCATTTCAATAATGGATATTGTAAATGAAAAGCAAAAGTAAAAATGACCTTGGCTTAAATGAAAAAAAAAAAAAGAAATAGAAAAAGAAAATCTAAGTCTGGCAACAGAAAGTATTCAGGTTTTGGTAAATTAAAAACCTGTTGGACCCCAAAGTTTAGGGTCCTGAGTGGGCGCCCCAAGAACCCAGACTCCAGTCCAGTTGATGCAATAGCAAGAGGTTTTTATTACGGCTGTATACAGTCGGGCAGACTCTGTTCAAAGAGCAAGAGTTGCATTGCACCATAGTTCATAGGTGCTTTTAAAGGAAAAACCCATACAAGTCACAAGATTACAATTCCCATACAATCATAGAGTGATCACAGAGTGGGTACAGTGGGTACAGTTACATCAACCTCAAGGGGGGTCTGGGGGGGGAGTGGAGCTTACACACAGGTCACAGTGGTCCTTCCTGGAACATTTGCAACTTTCCCAGTCACAGTTGAGCACATCTCTTAACAGAAATCTCTTTACATTGTTATATTGTTGCAAGGGTGGTCAGCTTGCCCTGGGAACTAGATTTTTAGTTCCTTATTTCCTGGTGCTTGAAGTTTCTCATTTCCTGAGGCTTGGAGGTATAAGCCTGAAGGGTTAGGGTCTTTCAAACCTTGCTAAAATTAATACATTTTTAGAGAATTTGAAAGTTGTTTTCTACAAACTCTATATAAATTTCTACAGTGGATTTTTTTTTTAATTTCAGCTTCAAAGAAAATTCAACTGCTTCCAAAACAACAATTTTTGTTCCATTCTCCCAAGTTATTTGATTTAATTTCCTTAAGATTTTTCATACTTTCTTTTAAAAGTTACCAGTAAAGAAACATAGTTCAATTCATATTATTTAAACTTATATTCCAGTTTAAGTTTGAAGCTAATGGTTTGGAAAATGTTGTAGCATGCATCTTAGAAGGCCTTATTAATAAAAACAAACCTGGAGCCTGGTATTGTGGGGAATGCTGGAAGTTCAGAGAAGGAGAACAAGACACAGCTTCCTCACCTCACCAGTTCCTCAGCTGATCCTGTTTCCTCAGAATGGAAGCTTCTGTGTCCTCATCCAAATGGATCTCAGCTGAATTGCTGCTCAAAAGCCTAAAAACTTAACCAGCCTAGTTCCTGGTTTTCACACCTTATATTCCTTTCTGCTTTCTGCCCTCACTTCCTGGGATTAAAGGCTCACATATTTGGAATTAAAGGGTATGTGTCACCATTCCTGGCTGTTTCCAATGTGGTGTTGAACTCACAGAGATCCAGGTGGATTTCTGTTTCTGGAATGCTAGGATTAAAGGCGTGAGTGCCACCATTTTCTAGCCTCTGTATCTAGTGGCTGTTCTGTTCTCTGACCCCAGATAAGTTTATTAGGGTGCACAATATTTTGGGGAACACAATACCACCACAAAATGTCCTTGGGTATGCATTCTAAAATGTTTCTCCAAGAGATGATCAATGATCAATGACAATGGCAGTTCAGGAGTTGTTTCCTATATTACAGAACAAAAGTCACCCAGAATTTCATGAAATTCAGAAATTCGTGACTTTCAATCACTCATTCATTAATCCTCCAAATCTGCCTACAGCTATGATTTTGAAGAAAAAAATTGGAAATTCGTCACAAAGTAAGCATGTGAAGTGTACCATTCATAAATTTTAATTCGTTATTGAAACAGAATCATGGTCTATTGGATAGGCAGCCCTTAGAGTGCTTTGTACCCAAAGGGCCACTGAACTTGTGCAAGCATCCTTTCCCTGCCCCTGGAATGCTGAGTTTCCAAGCCTGTGACACTGTGCCTGGCGGTTTGATTTTTGTTTTGCTCTAGTTATCAGGCTAGCTGGGACAGACTGTAAAATTTGCTTTAGCTAGACCAAGTCTAGCCTTGAATTTGTGGAAGTCTTGTGTTGTTTTCAGTTTCAGGGCCTCAAGATTCCACAGCAAGCTGGCAGGCAGTCTTAGGACCCAGGGGAGAACAGAGGCTAGGGAGTCAGAAGGTTGTGAGTATTTATAATCAAGAAACTACTCAGAAGCCTGTGTCCAGGGCAGCTTGTTTATTGGGGTAACAGGCTAGTTTATATATAGATTGAAGACAAAGGAACAAGCAAAATACACCTAATTTGCATACATGGGTTGGACTGAGGGCAAGAAGTCCTTATCAGTTCAAATATCAAGGAAAACCCTAGCAGAAGGAAATGAAGGTAGAGAGCAGAGGAAGTATGAAGAACAGAAAGTGCAGCAGAGGTAGCACATCCCTTAGTTATCACCTAACAGGTTGCTAGCAAAATAACATATGTTGACACCAGCTTTCTGACAGGGAGGGAAAGATTTGCTGCTTTTGAAATGATGTGAGCTTTTGTCCCCATGAAGTGGATCCAGGTTTTTCAACCCAAGATGAGAATGAATGCCCAATTCCTACCTTAAACTCTCAGAGACTTTGGGGTACAAGCACACTCTACTGACTTTTTTTTTCTAGAATTCCACAGTCTTCCTATATGATCATTCCAAGTGCAGCTTTTGCATGCACCAGACACTATTCTTGGTCATAAACTTCAGTTTTTGTTTCAATATTACTTGAGTATATTCATAGAAACATATAGAATGTATAGCTTATGCTGAAAATGCATTATTTCACACATTTCAGAATTTTATCTTGAAAGTCAAAAAATTTATAAATCTTTAATATTTACCAGACTTATCTTTCTTTTTTAGTATTTGTTTAATGTTCATTGTAATGCAGAAACAATTTTAAATAACCAGATAAAACATTCACCTCCCTTACAAAGTGAAGGGTTTGAAGACTAGTGGGTCTTCAAGCTAGTATATGTCAAGATACATTGATCAAAGCACTACAAATTCTAACTGGCAAAAGGAAGGGAAAAAGTATTTGTATGCCACCTTTTTGGAAGCCCTCCCTTGACAGGATTATCAGCTTATGTCAAACTGGTGAAAGGAACACCTACTCATATTTAAAATTAAAGTACAAGCCATGTGAAAAGATCCCAATAGAAATGTCTCCAACATTGTTTGCCAAATAGCACTGGAGAGGTTTAGAGGAAGGGAAGGAATCCACTGTGTGATAGGCTACTCAGAGGATTAGGTTTGTATTGAGAAATATGACTTTTATATTCTTTGGCTTTATGTATTTGTTTATATGATGCTAGAGCAGACAATTCTAAGTCTGATCCACTTGGAACTGAAACATCTTTACTTGGGTAAGTCATTACAAGTAGTTTATATGGAAAAGAAGTTATTGAAACTCTAGAGGGAGATTACAAACTGTAGATCCAATTTGTGTGTGTGTGTGTGTGTGTGTGTGTGTGTGTGTGTGTGTGTGTGTGTGTGTGGTGTTGAGAAAAATATACTCTACACTATTCTGTAAATATTTTTTTAAATTATTAGTTTTTAACTCTTTTGTGATTCTCATATTTGAATGCTGCTGCATTTATTTCCCCTTTGTTCAACTCCTTTCCTGCCCTACTACTCATTCTCAGACTCAGACCCATGACATTTTCTTTAAAATATCCACATATATTTTACACAACAATATATGTATATTGCTGAATCCATTCAATGTTGCCTATACGTATATGGATTTAGGACTGACCACTTGGAATTGGATAACCTATCAGAAGGCTCCTCACTGGAAGAGATTGATTCTCCCTCTCTCAGCAGCCATTAGCTGCTTACAGCTTTCTATCTAGGAGTGATACCTTATGAGATTTTTTCCCATCCACATTGACATATCAACTTGTGTCATTGTGTAGGTATTGCTTAAGGAACCATATTTTTGAGATTTCACAAGTGTAGCTTCTCTGTCATACAAAAAACCACACAGTTTCACAGCAGGCATCCTGGTTCTAGCTCTTATGTTCCCTGAGCCTTAGTTATATGGGTTGTGTTATAGATGTGTCAGCTGGAGCTGAGCAACGGGGTCAGTTGTTCTCTGAAGTTTGACTAGTTGTGGATTTCTGCAATGGTCTTCATCTGCTGCAAAATGAAGCCAAATGTCCTTCAATTGGTGAATGGATAAAGAACACCTGATACATATCCACACTGGAATTCTGTTCAGATGCAAAGATAAAACAAAATCATAAAATTTTCAGGTTAATTGGATAGCACTAAAAAAAAATATTAAACTGAATAAGGCATCTGAAACATAGAAAGACAATTTATTTTCTCACCTAATTGGAGGTCCTAGCTATGAATATGTAGATGTGGACATATAACCTAGAGTAACCACAAATACCAGAAAAGTTTGAAAACAAAACAAAACAAAAATCACAGGGGAGTGTGGGAGGAGCTCTAGGGAGGGAGATATTAGAATACAGATGCTATAAATGGGAAAAAATGGGAAGGAAGACAGATGAAGGGGGTCAGAGGGATAAATAACATTAACAACATTGGAGAAAGTCATCAGTAAATATTTTCTAAGAACTTAAATAGACATACATCACACACACATACACACACACACACACACACACACACACACACACACACACACACATTATCCCACGGGATAATAATGATCCCCCTAAGTACTCTAGACTAATAAATAACAAAGTGTCGGTCATGAGAAACCTCCCTTTGAGTTATTGGTCTTAAGAGGAATCACAGGAACTCCTAAATAATATAGGCTTCTCCAATTGCCCTTGGTTTCCTTCCAGAACTTGACAGTAAAACCCTGTTGCTGAAGGTATCATACACTTCAGACACAAGACTTGGAGAAAACAGTCTAGAACTCACCACAAAGCTGCTGCCTTGAGTATTATCTCTCATAGTAATGGAAGATTCTTTGCAAGCTATCAAGGGAGAAAAGCAGTAAACAGTGACACTCAGCTGTAACGTCTATCAACTACAACAGCCAGCCTGACAGGATATCTTACAGGGTGCAATGGTGGCACTTATGTCTTGGTAGTAACCAACAGCTCTCTAATTGGAGTTAAGGATAGCTCAATATGTAGGAATTCATTCCTGATACTAATCAACTACTAAGGGCAGAAGTATAACAGCCTAGAAGAAAACCTACTGCCACTTTGCTAAACCACTATAATTTCTAACTGAATTTGAAATTCTTGTCTTTATACCTACAGACACTGTACCTGTCACTCATCTTTCTTTTTTATTAAGATTAATTTTTACCTAGACCTTTCTTTGATCCACTTCCATTTATTCAACAGTGTAATCTTGTTCTATACTTGAATGCCTCAAAGATTCTGAGAATTGACATGCATGAAATTCATTTAATTATTATGTAAAACATGTTCATTTTCTTACTTGTGCATGTTACCTTCAATGGATAGAAATTAAGCTCTTTGCATTGCAAGAATGTAGATCAAAACTTTTCTGATATGTATTTAAAGTACCCATATTATTGGTACATATTTGGCGAAACTACTTTCAACTATCAATGAATGTGGCATCATGCTGTGCAGCCTTTTTAGTCTTAATTCTTCACTTAGTGAAATGTATAAAATATTAATCTATGTTGTCTTGCATATTTCATTAATGTCCCACTGTCTAAATGCATCAAATTTGCTTAAGTATTTTCATATTGAAAAAAAGTGCTGGCTACTTCAAGTTGGGTTAACTGTTAATTAAAAAGCTATAATTGTACACAGAAAGAATTTTATGAGACTGTGTTTTCAATGTCCTGGAATAGAACCTTAAGATTGGTGGGATACATGAAAATGTATGTTGAACAACCTAAGAACTTATGAAATTGTCTTTTATAGTGACTGTATCATTTTATTTCCTACCACCAATGAATAAAAATTCCTTTGCTTCATCTTCTTTAGCATTTTGTGTTGTTTGTTTGTTTGAAATTTTAATTGTCACTTCTTGTCCACTGATTTCATAATTATTAACTAATGAGATATAATTTGCACAAAATAAAAATGAACATTTATTATGTAAATTGAATGTTATAAATGTATACACATATAGCCATCAATGGAACCTAAAATTTCCAAAGTGCACATTTATGTCGGGCTAGTCAGTCCTTTGAAAATCCTACTTGAAAAGAATGATTTGATTTCTCCCACAGTATTTCAGATGTATTTCGATGTTTTCTTTTTTGTTGGATTTTATTTATTATTGTTGTACATGATGGATTTAATAATGACATTTTATTCAAGAATATCATATTTTTACTGTAATTAATTTTATATATATCTTTATTTTAATGAAATTATATAGTAAATAATCTTTTTATCTTGCTTCTTTAATGTAACATGAGGTTTGGAGGTGTTGAAAAAGCTACTACATATATCAATAATTGTCTTGTAATTTTATTGTCAAGTCTATTGTCTGAATATAGAACAAAATAATGACCTATTTAATTTTTCATGGGCATTTGAGTCAATTTCATCTTTTGGTCATTATAAGTAAGGGTATTATGAACATTTGAATACAAATAAATTAATTTAATTTTATTGATAAAATAATTAAAGAATAAAATTGTTGATTATATGAGATGTGCTTAACTTGCAGGAAACTCACACAGTATTTTTCTAGAGTAATTATATGAATTTACTCTTCTAAAAGTGATATATGAGACCATCCTTTACACGATATCACTAGAGACTCTTTATTTTATCAGTCTTGTATATAGCCTTTCTAGTTTCAATACAGTGTCAACATTCTAGAATGTTATTGGTTGTTTGTATTATTTTGTAAAATTTTTAACTCTGTTAGAAATTTTATTAAGTTGTTATTGATTATATTATTGGGTTTTATGAGATATTTACACATAATAGAATCATGGTTTTAGCCATAAATCTCTACTGTGAATACATTTTTAGCGTCTGGTTTGATTTTTGCTTTTGTAATTACATTGAGAGGGTAGAAAGCTTTACTTTTGATGAAGAAGATAAATTATTGTTTTCAGAGGTTTGTTCTTCATATTCTGCATAAGAAATATTGCTCCATCACAAGGTCATAAATATTTACATTTCTTTTTTGAGATGTTTTGTAGTAAGAGTTATTACTTTGGGACATATGACATGGTTTTATAAATTATGTAAAGCAAGGGTTGATGTTCTTTTATTTCCATATGCTTCATTTACATGTGCTCAGAAAGATGACCTTTCCACATTGCTTCAGTTTGACAACTTTGTGCAATAATTATCTACATATGTGGTGTATTTCTGTAGCTTCCATCATTTCACTGTCTATATCACTTCACATTTAAACTAATGCAATGTATTACTTACTATTATACTCTCTTGATATCAGTAAGTTTACCTTTGTTCTTCAAATTTTCTAGGCCACTCTAAATATTTTGAAGTTCTATACAAACTTTAGATTGAGCTTTCCAATTATACAAGGCAATCCATTGGAATTATAACTGCAATTTCAGTGAACCTAGTCCTAAACTTGGAGATAATGTGTATTTTAAAAAACACTGAGTCATTTTGTAATCAATCATACTATGTTTCACAAATTACTTCATTAATTTCTTTCAACAACATTTCAGAGTTTAAAGTGTCATGATGGTTAATGTTAATTGTTCATTTGACAGAATCTACAACCACATGTGAGATGGGGCTCTGGGCCTGCATATGAGAAGTTATTTTGATTACATTGTGCAAAGTGGTAATATCTGTCTTTTTTTTTTTTTTTTTTTTTTTGGTTTTTCGAGACAGGGTTTCTCTGTGTAGCTTTGCGCCTTTCCTGGAACTCACTTGGTAGCCCAGGCTGGCCTCGAACTCACAGAGATCTGCCTACCTCTCCCTCCCGAGTGCTGGGTTTAAAGGCGTGCGCCACCACTGCTCGGCCTGGTAATATCTGTCTTATTTGTGGCAAAGACCATTTCCTGGGCAGGACATTCTGAGCTGATTGCATAAAATAGAAACAGTAAATTGCATTCATACCTCTATTTCCTGATTGTGAATGCACTATGACTAGCTACTTCACATTCCTGCTACTGTGAATTTTCTACCATAATGCATGAGTTAATACATGATACCTTGAATTATGAGCTAAAATAACTCCTCTCTTCCTTGTTTTTATAATAATATTTTATTACAACTACAGGAAAAGAAAGTAACACAAATGTATGTCTTGCAAATACTTTAACATTTCCAGCTTTTCTTGTACCTTATGAGACTGTATGTAGTGATTTTATTGAATTGACTAGTTGTTTATTACTTATATTGAGAAACAAACAGGTTTTGTGTAATGATCTTGTTACTTGCTCCTTCAATAATTTCCTTTAACAATTCTAACACATATTCTCAAAAGCCCTTTGCCTTTTCATAAAAGACAACTATGTAATTTATGGCAGGGAAGTCATATGTTGCTTCCAAATATTTTTTTTAACTTTATTAGAATTGTTAATTTATATTTTGTCAGAACCGAGGTAAATAAATGCACTTTTAATTTCTCCAAACATGCTGCAAAAAATCTAGATTTTTTTCATGATAATATGTCATGATGTAGTGATATGAGTAAGAATGCCTACCATAGATTTTAATGTTTTAATACATGGTACCAAAGTTAGTGGCAATATTTAGAGAAGTTCAGAGGTGTGGCCTCGTTAGAAGTCAGTATGCTACCAAGTGGGCATAGAGAGTTTAAAGACTCTGCTATTTCCATTCATTCTCTCTGCTTCATGGTTACATTTGAAGAGTTGAGTTCTCAATTACTTGTTCCTGCCACCATGTTTGCTGCATGCTGCCATGTCTTTTCACAATAATTGACTGCTTTCTTTTATTAAACATATTTTCCTGCACTGTATTTTGATCATATTCTTTACCCTCCACCAACTCCACAGATACTTCCCATTTGTCTATCCATCCAGCTTCATGTTCTCTGTCCCACTCTAAAAAAAGTATTCTAATCCCTTTGGAACAATGATCCAATATAAGCTCTTCCTTCTCTAAGTAGCCTTTGCTGTGATATATATATATATATATATATATATATATATATATATATATAATATATTATATATATAATATATATAATATGGTATATTGTATAATATATTAATATGTGTTAATATTTCTATATTAATATATTTATATATAATATTATATTATATGTATGAAATCATATCAAGGCAAAATTTAATTCAGAGATCCACAGCTGGTTTGCCATTTGAACTCTGATTGATACAATAGCAAATAAACAAACTAATAATAAAGCCGAAATATTTGACTCTATGAATCTAGAAAAAGCAGTTGACTATTTTTGCCATCATTTGCTGTAAGTTTCACAAAACCAGGGGTGAAAAAAAAAGAATCAATATAATTAGTAAAAAAATCTGCAATCAGCTTCTGTATTAGTGACCTTTCTGTTGTGATAAAATATGGCTAAGGTAAGTTTTTAAGGAAAGAGTTCGTTTTGGTTTATGGTTTCAAGGAGATAGGAGTCCATTATGATGAGAATGTGTGGCAACAAGAAGCAGATCTCACAACT
This sequence comes from Peromyscus melanophrys, assembly GCA_902168415.1. Taxonomy (NCBI): domain Eukaryota; kingdom Metazoa; phylum Chordata; class Mammalia; order Rodentia; family Cricetidae; genus Peromyscus; species Peromyscus melanophrys. Next base: position 54,747 of record CABHPR010141283.1, read on the forward strand.
ACAAGCACAAGTATAACTGAGTCTTTGAACCCTTAAAGTCCAACTACAGTGACATACTTCCTCCAACAAAGTCTTACCCCCTAAACCTCCCCAGAGTCACAAACTAGAGATGAGGTGTTCAAACATATGAGCCTATGGGGATAATCTCACTCAAATTACTACTTTCCACCACCTATCCCTATAGGCTCAATCAAATTTTAAAGGTCCCCATAATCTCTCTTCTCCTCCAACTCTTCCGGTACTCCCATTCTCTCTTAAATTCGTGACCATTTTCTTTATTCTTGTTACATTTACAGCTCAATTTTCTAAGCCCTGTATCTGAAGTGTGTGGTATCTTCTGTTTGTCATTAAATTCTGAATGACAAACAAGAACAATGGCAACAAACTCTGTTCCATAGGACAGGTAGATGTTAGGGTGGGCTGACCCAAGGTCCACAATGTGGATCTGGATGATAGCTTAGCTAGTTGGTACGGGCCACTGGGACTACTCCCTTCAGGTGAGGGGCAGAGCCAGCTCTCCCATGACCATGATGAGGGATATAGCCATCTCTTCTAAGTGCAGAGGATTGCCTGCCTATGGGGGGCGGGGTCAGCTCTTCTGTTGTAGTGTCCAACGAAGGGTAGGATCAGCTATCCCAGGATCAGTGAGGGGTAGGCCCAGCTCAGCACAGCCCTTGTATTTCAACATGCATGTTTTCTATAACCACCTGTGGCAACACGAGCCATGGACATCATCACAAACCCCAGCTGCAGCAGGAACATGGGCCCAGACATGGCCCTCAGCAGCAGCTTGAGCCCATGTCACTATGGTCCAGGCGATAGCACAGGCCACCCCAGATGAGTATGGCCTCAAGTGGCAGTAAGACCCTCAGACTCCAACATGGTCATCTCAGGTGGTTGTCCAGACCCTGGACGTCTGCACAGGCCTCGGTGGTAACAGGAGCCATGGATATCAACTCAGATCCTGGCTGCTGCTGGGCCACAACCCAGACATGGCCCTAGGCACTAGCCCAGGCCCAAAGTACACCATGTCCCTGTGTGGCACACTATAGTCCAATCATATCGGTGTGGTTCTGGTAATGGCATGGCCTCAGACATCAACATGGGCACAGGTTGTGGGCTAGACTGCTGGCATCCACGTAGTTTTTGGTGTTAATATGAACCACGGACATCAACACAGTCCTTGACTGTGATAGGACTATGGACACAGACATGGCCCTCGGCAGCAGCTCTGGTTAAGTAATCTCACAAATTAATGTCTTCTTATGTTTTTTTTTTTTCAATCTGTATGCCTCTTCTTCTTCTGTCCCTAGTCAAAGCCTCTCCTTCTCCCTTTTTCCATCCTCCACTTCATAGCACTTATGTCCTATTATCCCTATTTCTAGAGCTCTTTTCTACCCACTCCTCCATCTTTTTTTTTATTTCCTTTTTTGAGGTAGGGTAGCTCAGAATGACCTTGAATTTTGCATTGTTTTCTAGGTTGACTTTGAACTCAGCAGTATACTGTCCTGTCTACTCCCATGATGAAACTATAGATGTGAGCCCTTATGCCTGGCTGAAAATAGTAGATTTTCTTGAATAAATGTTTCTCTGTTTACTTTATGGTGTTAGGGTCATTTCTAGTGGTTTTTAAATAATTGAGTTTTTTTCCCCTCTAACTACATTTTCTTTTTTTTTTCTGTAATGAGAACTCTACTTAGTTGTATAATAATTCTTAGTTGAGACTACTGTCTCAGACATGTTAATCAGGTTCTTTTTTCACTGATCTCTTTCCTTAGTATTCCCTTTTTGCTTTTTATTTTCAGTTGGACCTTCAATTAGTTGCCCCTACCATCATGAACACATTGTGTAGTCCAAAAAGGCATTGAAGTAGTAATTCTCTTCATTCATTCTCCTAAATGGTTCAGTAAAGGCCTGTATAGCTAGTCCAGATAGAACTTGAACACTTCAAAATCTTCTGCCATTTTACTCAAAGCAAAAGTTTTTGAATGCTACTTAGGTGATGCTGTTTTTTTAAAGCCTTTATTATTGTACATTACAAAAAAGGTACTCTGAGAGTAAAATTGTTATAGAAGATTATATAATTGATTATTTTCAAAGGATTTGTCTTTCATATGAGAATTTCTATAAATTGATGGGATACATCACACAAAGGCAAAATGAATTGCCTTTGATGATTTTGAAAATTATATTTTATTTTGATTTGACTTTGTTTTCTGTTATAATCATATATTCATTCAGTATGACATATTTTCTCTTTCCCAAGCTGGTGGGATTTTAAGTAATCAATATTATAATGATAATCAACTTGGACAAATGTCTCCTTACATCTATTGTTTTATAAAATTACTAGCACAATTTCTATCCTCTGGCAAATAAACAATGTATTGTTTTTTTGTATTTTACTTGTATTTATCTTGTATTTTACTCCCCAAAATATTTAAATTAACAAATCATAATTGGATGCATAGCATTGCTACTTAAATACTAAAAGTCTAACCAACATTATATACACCATGTTATTTGGGTATATTAATTCCCATGGTCACAGCATAGCATTGCTGTAATTCTCAGGACAATTAATGACCTAAGCAACAAATCATAAAGCTGATCTTACTTCCATCAGATTCTCTTGTATTTAAATATAAAGCCAGCTTTCTTGATATTAAAATCAATTGGAAAACTATAAGGCTATTATCTTGCTACAATAGATGATTTAAATAGGCAAAAAGCATAATTTATTTAAATAGTATACACTACTTTAAATGAGTATAGTCCACAAATGACAAACATATTTATGTTTTTTACTGTTACCAAATAGCTCTTCAAGTAACTTGAATATGAAACTCAGTTTTTATTGAGGCCTCACTTTTATCTCTATTGTCCACTCATATATCAGGAACTTATAGGTGAAATACTGATACTTTCTAATAATATACCTTCTGTCTAATGAATTTTCATCTAATCTAAATTAGGATGTAAAATGCAAATGGTGGTTACACATGATTCGGCCTTTTTTGCTGAACAATATTGCATTTTAAATGCTGAATTTTTAATTTCTATAATTTCAAATTTATATAACAAAGCATTTTAGACTAAAGTATTTGTAAATTAACATGACTAAAATTTGATCTTGTATAAATGATTTGCTATGAACATTAATCTCCTAAATCATAACAGGGCTTGTTTTGTTGATTATATACTATATACTTCATGGGTGATGATTTGTTTTTTCATTTCAAAAGGTTTGCAACTCTTCAAAGAGAATTTTTCTCCAAAAGATGCAGGTATGTAACTGTATTTTCAGTAGACTTTCATGGAACATATTAGAATTAGTCAAAAGAGAATCTGGGACTCATATTACTGAAAAGTTTCTGTGGTAATACACAATGAACAAGAATGTATTCAGCAAAAGTGATCCTAGCTCCCCAATGTTGTTTTAAATGGGAAAATACTATTGTATGAAGGTTATTAAAATACTGAAAAGCAGAGACTTAGAAAAGTCTATCAGGATGAATTTTAGCAATTTTGGGTACTAGAAAAATGTCTGGTGACCACAGGCTCACCACACGGTTAAGGTAAATGAACATCCTGGGGTCTTACCAGTGGCTTCATCTTCAACGAACTTACATTTTCTGTTAACCACCAGAGATTAGGCAGCTGATGCTAGTGTCTATTCTGAAAAAAATGGACTCCACCCAAACTTACACTGTCTTTGCAGACATAAATCTCTACATATCCATACTCCTGGAGTCCAAAAATTATTTTAAAATGTTAACACAGGTGTTGCAAACTTAAGAAAACAACTTGACCCAGCAGAGCAGTTTTGAAGTATATATTTAAGCTGATATGAAAAGTGCATTACAAGAAACCGTTTTTTCAGCATAGAAGATAATGGAATAGGTGTCACTGTCCAGAACTGAGAGATCAATATTGTCCTCTGAGAAACAAATGATATCTGGCAACGTGTGGGCCTACATTATTACTTGTATTAAAATTGATTAATGTAGAGAACATTGCCATGTTAGTTTACTATTATTTGTCTGATGTTACATGTGAAATACCACTACTGGGACTTCACTGATTGATAATAAGGGCCACTATGGTTCTACAAAGATACATGTCACCATGTTGTGCATACATGGACACCATCACCAAGACCAAGAGTGGGTACCAGGAAGCAATTCCAAAGTTGTCTTCTTCCAGAGTCCCTGTGGACAACTGTGTGTTGGACTCTGCCATTACCTGGATTTCTGAGGTCACTAATGCCAGAGAGCATCACAAGCAATAGCACTTACCTCATCATGTCCTTGGAAAATATATAGAATCTTCTTATTTTGATCACTCCCATTTATTAGAGTTGCCCCACAGTAGACACCCCACATCTACTCTCAAATGCCCCACAATAACTGGTAGTACTACAGTTTTTCCATCCTTCAACAGATCCTTGAAAAATGAGTTACTTTGACTCTTACAACAATAGGGATTATACCCCAACCAATTAATTGTAACTAAAGAACTATACAGAGTATGTATTATGGTATCAACTGTACTCAGAGACTGGTAATGCCTGGGGGGCGCTTACCAACCTAAGACAGAGAGCCTGTGTGGCCTGGTCAGGTGTCTCCATGATGGTTAAGGTGACCTGCTGATGTCTCATGCAACCTAAGTCAGAAGCTCATTTTTTAGTAAACGGGGGGACCTGTAGGGGCCCTGGCCCCTGTTTTGGGTAACTATTGCCTTGCTTGCTGACCTTGACCTTGATGTCCTCCCTATGCTAATTCCCTGCCGGGTTCCAACCTCCTGAATGCTTAAGGGAAGTGCCTTGTCTGTGTATCCTGCATATTGGGCGCTAACAACTTAGATGCAAGATTGTAAAACATCGGTAGCGAACTTCTGCCTTCCAAGGTTCTCCCATTCTGCTGTAAGCCTGTATTTAAGACCTCCTCCCTCCTTCAATAAACAACATTCAGCATTAAAAAACAATCAACTTCAACATTATATATGAAATGGAAACCTTAACATATATCTTAAGAGAAAGACATTTGCTACATAATGATGTTAGATATAATGTAAGTCACATGCAAATTCCAATATGGTATCACTAGAAAGATATGGAAAAAGCTAATAATTTGTGTCAAGATAACAATAATTTTCTAGAAATGGTTTATAAATAGATAGTGAGAAAATAAATGACAAAATGTTTTACATTATTATAAAGAGTCTCAGTGTGATATAAAAAATACAGATTGTTGAACAAAAATTAAAAGGCATTTCATAATAGCAATGTACAATATTAGCAAAACCATAAAGATTTTGAAAAAGAACAACAAAAAATATCCTTCCAAAGGAAGTGCACAGTCAACAAAAAAATATAGTTAGTTGTTCTTTACTGTTTTCTTCATTGTGCAAAATTCTTATGATTTCATACACTTTATCACTACTTGTCATTAAATCCAGAGCAATTGACATTTTATTTAAAAACTGATGGTCAGCGAGCCACAGAGGTGGCTCAGAGGTTAGGCGCCCGGCCTGTGGTGGCAAAGGTGGCGAGTTCGGTTCCCGTGATTCATCCGATGAATGGATGACATCATGATTGAACGAATCAATGACTGATCGATCAATATCGACAATATCGGTCGATCGATCAATTAATCGGAAAAAAAAACTGATGGTCTATACGAAGATCTTACAATGATCTCCCTATTTTCCCTAGGTTTTTATCCAATTTTATCTGAACTCTTGTACAAGATGAAAAGAGATGTAATTTGAATCTTTTTCTGTTTTCCCAGAACTACTCATTGAAAAAACTCTGCCTACTTTTAAATGCATATTTGACTCTTTTAAAAGAAAGAAAATATAGATACATAACCTTATCTTGGAGTCTTTTCTACTTGATCAATGTGACAATTTTTGTGCCAGTATCATGTTGCTGTTTAACAATGATTCTTTATTATAATTTGAAGTTGGTTATTTTGATGATTCTCATATTACTCCTTGGCAACCTTTATTTGGCCTTTTGCCATTCCATGTATATCTTAAGAATGTTAAACTATTTCTGTGTAGAATTCCATTAAAATTTGATGGGAATTTCATTGAATCTTTAGAACTCTTCTGGTCCTACAGCTATTCAGACAGTATTAATTTTTCTTATCTTTTACCATCTGCTGCAATTTCATCCCTTGGTGTACTTTTTAGTTTTCATAATAAATGTCTCTTGATGATTAATAGTAACTAGAGATGGTCTATAGAGTGGAGAAAAGTGATTGTTTGCTGTCTCACAAATGAGCAATTAAATTAAAAAGACATTAAATTAAAAAGAACTATAAATGGACGACAAATACAGGGGAAAATATTCAGCATTTTTACCTGTCTGGTAAATGAAAATGAGGCCATGACTGCTCCAAGGTGTGGTTAAGGAGAAGGTTTTATTGTAGATGTGTGAGAGACAACAACCAGAGGCATCTGAAAAGGTTCAGGCTGAACATGGCTAACAGAATAGAGTGGGCCATGAGGTGGGAGAAGGAAGAGAGGGGGCCAAAAAGACTAGGAGCCAAGAATGGAGGAACAAGAGGGCAAAGAGAGAATGTGTTTGAAATGGCAGGCTTATATAGGAAAGGGAAGTGAAGCTCAGGGTCTGGAAGGGTTTAGGGAAGGGGGCTGGGGGTGAGAAGTGCTGAGAGGGGCCCCTGTATACTATGGTATGTTAAATAGACACCACAGTTAGCCATTTGCCCAGAGTTTTGGGGGGACCTGATATTTGGGAAATTAAAATGAAGTTAAAATAAAGACCACATTGAGATTCTATCTAATACCAGTAAATTACCATCATCATCAGAAAACAAAAACAAAAATAAAATATCAACAAAAAAACAAAAAACAACCAGCCAAACAATAAATAAAAAGTGCAAATGTGTAAAAAACGAATCAAAATAAACTTCTTATGATATTGTAAATTAGTTTAACCTCTGTGTAGAGATGTCTGAAAAAAATATGTCATAATATACAAAAAACAAAGATCTTGTATAAAATTACCTGTATATTTGCATTTACCAGTACATTATGCAAAACAGCCAAGTTATAGTCATTCTACATACCTATCAGATGATGAATGGATAAAAAATATCTTGTATGTATATACAAAATGTTATCCAACTATAAAGTAATCTTCAGAACTAGGATGGAAGTAGAGGTCATGTCAAATGAAGTAAAAGAAAAAAATCTTATAAAGTCAAGTGTCAGTATCACACGTTTTCCCTTATATGTGGAAACTAGGATGTAAAAAGAACATTGCAGTAATAGAAGAAAAGAAAGTAGGTGAGAAAAAAAGGTTAATAAGTGCTGAGTATGATCAGAATACATCATATGCATGTAAACATGATGATGAAAATTTTTAATGGGTAAAATAAATATAAGTCAAATAAAAGTATGATTGAAAGCCTCAGTAATGAACTAGAGTAATTAAAGAAGACATATCTGATTTTGAGTACAGGTCTTTCTAAATATCTCAGTCAAATGAAAAAAGAAATGAAGACAAAATATGATCTTTGTCACATCATAAATATTCACCCCTTGTACACTTTGGTAGTTATACAAATTAGAGCTAAAAGAAAACAATAGAATAGCAAAGGTATTCAATAAAATAATTAGTCAGTGCCCTTCCCCAAATCTTGGAAAAGCCATACATATCCATGGATAGGAGAATCAACTGTACTCCAAACAAGTCTGATAAAAAAAAATTATGCTCCATACAATGTTTAATAGTTACAGTCAAGCTGTCAAAAGTACCAGCAGAGATAGAGTTTAAAAACCGCAATGTAAATGTATCAAGCACATTTCAAAAATTCTCTCATAAGACTAAACACATTTCCTTAACAGATACTCTAAAGGTCACAAGGAAAGAGAATGTCACAATTTCTAAAAGAAATCAACAGTCAACCACAAGTCATATACCCCGCAAAGTTATCCTTCAGAAATTAAGGAACGATAAAGAATTTGCAGAATAAGCAAAAAACAAAAGGGTTTATTAACAACACTTTGGCTTTACATAAAATGCTAAATGGAATCCTATATCATTAAGTAAAAGATACATAGCTAACATCATTAAAACATATAAAAATATAATACTAAATGTCAAAGTAGACCTAAAAAAGAGAAATAAACAAGACTCATTCCCTATAAGCACATGAAACAATAAACCCCAAGGACAGAGCTGCTGAAGTGGATAAGCATTTAAATATAGCTACCACATGACCCTGGCAAACTGAATTCCATACCGAATCACACATAGAGGTGAAAAGTGAGAACAGACACCATGAAGTTGTCATCTTACTTCCATACATGTCTACATACATGTATGTGGTGGTATTGTTTTCCCCAAAATATTGTGCACCCTAATAAATTTATCTGGGCAGAGAACAGACAGCCACTGGATACAAAGGCTAGAAAATGGTCCACTCACACGTTTAATCCTAGCACTTCAGAGGTAGAAATCCCTCTGGATCTCTGTGAGTTCAAGGTCACATGGGAAATGGCCAGGCATGGTGACACAAGCCTTTAATCCCAGGGAGTGGTGGTAGAAAGCAGAAAGATATATAAGGCGTGAAGACCAGAAACTGGAAGCATTTGGCTGGTTAAGCATTTGGCTGGTTAAGCGTTCAGGCTTCTAGCAACACAGTTCAGCTGAGACCCATTCTGGATGAAGACTCAGAGGCCTCCAGTCTGAGGAAACAAGACCAGCTGAGGATCCGGCAAGGTGAAGTAGCTGTGGCTTGTTCTGGTTCTCTGATCTTCCAGTTCACCCCAATACCTGGCCCGGATTTGTTTTTATTAATAAGAACTTTTAAGATTCCTGCTACATCTGGCGCCCAAAGTTCGTGGTACAAATTCATGAAAAAGCCTCTTGCCTGTGGCCTTGTGAGCCCCAGCTCAAACCCAAGCTACACTCAGCCAGTGGTGGTGGCACACTGGTTGGATTTACTGAAGAAGGCAGAGGCTGGAAGATCCTGAGTTTGAGGCCAACCTAGGAGAAGCTTCGGCCAGGGCCGAGCCACAAACACTGGTGGGACCATGGAGGCAGTGGCTGCTACTCCGAATTGCTGGCTTCTTCTCGTATTGGTCACTGCAATGATGCTGCTACCTGGGACAAAGGGTTTACTGCTGTTTGTTCAGAGAAGAATTGCCAGGACCATCATGTTACAAGAAAGCATCGGCAAAGGTCAGTTTGGAAAAGTTTGGCAAGACAAATGGTGGGAAAAAATTGTTGTGAAGATTTTCTCTTTTAGGGAAAAATGTTCATGGTTCCAAAAGACAGACATTTACCAGAATGTGATTGTTCCAAACCAAAGGGGAGGCACAAAAAAAAGTCTTCAGGGAACCATGACCAAGCCTAACAGCGACTTTGACTTTGAAATCATCAAAAGGATGACAGGATCCCACAATGATGATTCCACATGGACTATGGTAAAGCCATTAAGCTGACTAACACCAAAAGATCGACTTTGGACTACAAAGTGCTTAGGACAATTTTGAGATGGCTAGCTGAGATGATCCAGCCTGACAGACTACTTGAACAAGGACTTGAAACAAGCCCTGCACTTCCTCATTATGCAGCGGTTGGACAAATGATATAGGACTAGACAATTAACCCAAAAATTTTCTTTTCAGGATCCCCTAGTGATGGAAGTAATTTTAAGAAAACGACACCCACATTCCCAAGAGGTGGGATGGGAGGATTTTTGTTGTTTAATGAGTTATGGATATTGTCATTGTTTATGATGGTTGGTTACAATTTGTTAATTGTTAATGGTCAGGAAAAAAGCTGAACATGGAGATTAGATTCAGAGGTTTTGTTTAAAAAAGAAAGAAAAAAGAGAAAAGAATATAGATATGAGATAGATCACTGAATCTATTCTGAGAAAAAAATAAAGAATAATAGGATAAATGGTTAGATCACTGAATCTACACTAAAAAGAAAAAGAAGAATTAAAAATGACAAAAGGTAGATTACTGAATCTATTATGAAAAGAAAAAATACTTTTAAAAAGGAATTACTTGTCTTAAATAAGATAAGTAATGAAAATTTTTTGTCTGAATTTGTCAAATGTTACTGGACTGGACATTGTTATATATTAATGGAGTTTTTTGCCTGAAACTGTCAAATGTTAATGGACTAGACATCGTTAATGTAATCTTGACTGTGTATATTGTATATACTTACTGGATATAATTTTTCTTGTATCAGTTATAAGCTTTTTTTAATTTTAGAAAAAAAAGGGGAAATGTGGTGGTATTGTGTTCCTCAAAATATTGTGCACCTTAATAAATTTATCTGGGCAGAGAACAGACAGCCACTAGATACAAAGGCTAGAAAATGGTCCACTCACACGTTTAATCCTAGCACTTCAGAGGTAGAAATCCCTCTGGATCTCTGTGAGTTCAAGGTCACATTGGAAACCGCCAGGCATGGTGACACAAGCCTTTAATCCCAGGGAGTGGTGGTAGAAAGCAGAAAGATATATAAGGCGTGAAGACCAGAAACTAGAAGCATTTGGCTGGTTAAGCATTTGGCTGGTTAAGTGTTCAGGCTTCTAGCAACACAGTTCAGCTGAGACCTATTCTGGATGAGGACTAAGAGGCCTCCAGTCTGAGGAAATAAGACCAGCTGAGAATCCAGCAAGGTGAAGTAGCTGTGGCTTGTTCTGGTTCTCTGATCTTCCAGTTCACCCCAATACCTGGCCCGGATTTGTTTTTATTAATAAGAACCTTTAAGATTCATGCTACACATGTATACACAAAAATAACAAATAATAATAAATTATGTTTAGAAAAAAACAAGCAAGTGAAGGACCTATATGACAAGAACTTCAAGTCCCTGAAAAAAGAAATTGAAGAAGATGTCAGAAAATGGAAAGATCTCCCATGCTCATGGATAGGCAGGACTAACATAGTAAAAATGGCAATTTTACCAAAAGCAATCTACAGATTCAATGCAATCCCCATCAAAATACCAACACAATTCTTCACAGACCTGGAAAGAATAATACTCAACCTCATACAGAAAAACATAAAACCCAGGATAGCCAAAAGACTCCTGTACAATAAAACAACCTCTGGAGGCATCACGATCTCTGACTTCAAGCTCTACTATAGAGCTACAGTAATAAAAAAAAAGCTTGGTACTGGCATAAAAACTGATATGTGGACCAATGGAATCAAATTGAAGACCCTGACATTAATCCGCACACCTACAAACATATAATTTTTGACAAAGAAGCCAAAAGCGTACAATGGAAAAAAGAAAGCATCTTCAACAAATGGTGTTGGCATAACTGGATATCAACGTGTAGAAGGCTGCAAATAGATCCATATCTATCACTGTGCACAAAACTTAAGTCCAAGTGGATCAAAGACCTCAACATAAATCCAGCTACTCTGAACCTGCTAGAAGAGAAAGTAGGAAGTAGTCTTGAACGAATTGGCATAGGTGATCACTTCCTAAATATAACACCAGTAGCTCAGACACTGAGAGAAACAATCAATCAATGGGAACTTTTGAAACTGAAAAGCTTTTGTAGAGCAAAGGATACGGTCAACAAGGCAAAGCGACAGCCCACAAATGGGAAAAGGTCTTCACCAACCCCACATCTGACAGAGGACTGATATCCAGAATATATAAGGAACTCAAGAAATTAGACATCAAAAAGCCCAACAGTCCAATTAAGAAATGGGCTATAGAACTAAACAGAGAATTCTCAGCAGAGGAAACACAAATGGCTGAAAGACATTTAAGGAATTGCTCAACATCCCTAATCATCAGGGAAATGCAAATCAAAACAACTCTGAGATACCACCTTATGCCAGTCAGAATGGCTAAGATCAAAAACACTGAAGATACCTTGTGCTGGAGAGGATGTGGAGCTAGGGGAACTCTCCTCCACTGCTAGTGGGAATGCAAGCTTGTACAGCCACTTTGGAAATCAATATGGTGCTTTCTTAGAAAATTGGGAATCAATCTCCCCCAAGATCCAGCTATACCACTCTTGGGCATATACCCAAGGAATGCTCAATCATACCACAAGGGCACTTGCTCAGCTATCATATCAGCATTATTTGTAATAGCCAGAACCTGAAAAAACCTAGATGCCCTTCAACTGAAGAATGGATAAATAAACTGTGGTACATATACACAATGGAATACTACTCAGCAGAGAAAAACAATGACATCATGAGGTT
>CABHPR010141284.1:548-14917 GCA_902168415.1 Peromyscus melanophrys
AGCACACACACACACACACACACACACACACACACACACACACACACACACACACAATATTTATATATAATGTTATATATAGCAACATAACATATATATATATATAACCCTACTAGCAACAACAGGTAATTTTTTTTTTTGGTTTTTTGAGACAGGGTTTCTCTGTGTAGCTTTGTGCCTTTCCTGGAACTCACTTTGGAGACCAGGCTGGCCTTGAACTCACAGAGATCTACCTGCCTCTGCCTCCCAAGTGCTGGGATTAAAGGCATGTGCCACCACTGCCCGGCAAGAGGTAATATTTATCCTTTTTGGTTGAAAGCTTTGCTCCCTGTCTTCTGGTTACCCAGCCAGAAACCTCAGCATCACTAACATAGGCCTCCTCTATGTTAATATCATTTTAGTGTCTACCAAATTTCTATCACAATCCATAGAATTCTCTGACCTACAGGCTTTTTCAGAGCTGTGCAGTTACTTTCTCACTGGTCTACTTACTTTCCTGGCCATGTCCTTTAATCCATTTTTCTACAGTGGACCCAGAGTAATTCCTGTGTCCTGTTAACCTACTTGAAATTCCCTCCTGAGCCATCAGTGCACCACTTTCCTGCAAGTTGAAGCCCCACTCACCAGAATGCCTTCACTATCAGCTCCTTCACTTTGAGGCTTTGCCAGCCCCTGAAGACTCATCTCGAATAGACTCTGATCCATGTCAGTGTTTTACTCTCTTCAGTTCCTCAAATGCACCACATGTTCTTTAAAACCAAGCCTCTAGCCAGGCTCCTCTATCCAGAGCACTCTTTCCTTCCATTTCTTCTGTCCTCAACCCTGATTTCCCCATCTATTACCCAAATTTCTTGAGCTAATCCTTGAAAATTTGTTGTGTTTTAGCAGAAGAATCCATCGCTCTTCCATGTAAACTGAACTTCCCAGAAGGGCACTGTATGTTCTGGGGATCCTGCAAACTGGCTGACGGACTTAGAACTTTGTGATCGTGGAGACTTGGAATGTGGCAGCCCAGATGCAAGTTCATCACAGGCTGGTAAGCTGCCATAGTAGTCATTCATTGCCTCGCCCTATAATTAATCTACAACCCATCTGACAATGAGGTTAAAGTCTTGGTCAATAGGTAGCATTAGCAACCTATAAAGGCATGCCCTTTGCTTTGCTAAAACTACATGCCTGATGTCACTACAAAATAAAATACCTTGATGTCACTACAAAAAACGTTTGATACATGACTTAATATGTGACTTTCTTTGGTTTTGTGATGTTAAAAATTTATATGCCTGCTTCCATAATGGAATGTGCAAAGGAAAACCCATGTTCATATACCTGGGCCATGTTATTCAAACTTGGATGAAATTAAGATGCATATTCTTGCCTTTGTAGTAAGTTGTATTGTGAGTCAAGCTTAGAAGTCTTTTACATTCCTCAAACAATTATAGTTCAGATTGACCATATATTTATACTAACTGCTAAGTAGTACAACTACCTACCCTGAGGTTTGCATATCCTGCTGTATTACAAGCAATAATATCCAGTGATGTGTTTATTGTATTGGGAATTCAAATGCACTACTAGCCATATTTTGAGCCCTGCATTAGACTAAGAGGTCTGTCTCAGTGGATGAGGTTGAAAGGTGCTGAGACTAGTTCCCCACAGGTATGAACCTTGGGCCTCTACATGTACTTGCAAACATGTGCGTGCATCCTTACACATGTGCACACACATGAAAAACATTGAGGGGGATGGAAAGAAAAAAAATCAAAGGGTTCCCTATATTGACCTGTTTCTTCTCAACTTAAAATTGCAAAGAAAATAATTTGAGAGGCAAGCAAAAGCTTAAATAAACCCTAGCTACACAAGAACTAAGTGAAAAACACTCATCATTTTTTATCATTACACAATGGTCCATTAGATAAAATGGGTTAATTAGCTGAGGATCAGAAGTAAACACAAAGCAAAACAACAATTACAACAACAAAAAATACATTCATAATTTACAACTAATATTCATGAATAAGAATTGGGAAGGCTTCTAAGGAAATGAAACCAACAACAATGGTATCTAAATCAGAGGCAACATAAAAATATTTGATCAGACATTAAAACTTCATGTAAAATTGGTGGGAGGAAATTAAGAATTGGAACAAAAAAGCACACTCTGCTCTAGTCCAGCCTCGGTAGCAACAGTTCATATCCACATGCATTTTACATTGCATAGCTTGACTGTGAAATTTAATTAAAAACAAATTATAAACACAGCACCTCAAGGCTACTGAAGACTTCACAGTCTGAACCTGTATTTTTGAAATATCTTGCTCTCATAAAATCTAAAAGCATACACCACTACTGATCTTATCACTTATGTTTGACTTGAGAACTGATGGCTTATCCAACTCAAATACATCCACATAAGATAAATCTAGACCCAATAACCTAGTCACAACCACCCAAGGTTCAGTCTATACAGCAAGTGAACGGAGGTTATCCCTGTAGTTTCTTGTTGGCCTTGATAGCCATACAGATTGGTCTTCCGTGAATAAAAAATATTATGTAAGAAGATGACTGGATGAGCTCAATGCAAATGAACACATGAATGAATGAATAAATGAATGAATGATTCATATGTTACAAGGCATTTCAGGATGAGAGATCTAATACGACGATAAATTGAGCAGTCTATTGAATTTTAACTCTTTATTTTTCCCTTTTCTTGTGATCCTACATAAAATAAATGCCAACGAGTAAAAAGGAAGCCACAAGTGGAAATGTAGTCTAGTTTGCTTACAGAATTATTTTAGAGAGAAAAAAGAAAATGTAGTGCTTTGCTTCCTGGTGACATGGTCCTAGACTGTCTTTGAAGAAGAGAGGTGGAAAATAGCCAGATCTTCATTCCTCCATTCATCATTCAGAACCACTCACCAGTATCTGTGGGAGTGTAATTGATTTCTTCTTGTTTATTTGATAAACTCCACACTTTAGCTGGGAGGATGTCAGACTCCAATGTAGTTTTATAGTCTCTTCTGAGGATGCAGTTAGTCAGACATCATGTAGATAAAGTATCAGTCTGGCTCCTGAATGTCTTCTGAACATGGAAATAAGTGCCCTGTTTACAACACAAGTTTCTCCAAATGAGCATTAGGAGTGGTGTTTCCTCCTCTTCATTTCTCCACTGAAATCCTCCTCCTTTGTGGCATTCTATCTTTAATCTCAGGAGACAAGCATGAGGAAGGCTATTACATGCTTCTGGAATTGATTCATAAAGCTGGGTGCTAATTTCCTTAAGTAGAAAGCCTGTGTGAAGAGACTCTTCCCTGCTGTACTGTCGGGAGTAAGACTCCAACAGAGAGATTTGTAACTCGTTCATATAAAATGGTATTCTGAGCTCCCAGAACGCTTTACATCACTATGGAGAGAGGGAAATAAGAGACAAACAAGGAAGTCTTGGTGTTTCTGTCGTGAGACTTCAGAGTTTCTGAGAGTCTTCAGTATTATACAAGCTTTTACTATACACTCCTCTGTGTCCTCTGAGTACAGTTTAAATCATTAATTCTTAAATGCATCATATATGCAGAGGATTTCCATGGTTTTTTGTTTGTTTGTTTTTTTTGTTTTTTGCTTTATAGTACTCATCTGAGTTTTGATATTAGAATTATAATAAAGATATGTGGCTACCAAACTTTGAATAAAATATATTTAAAAGAAAATGTTCACTTATATCTTCTATACTAACTCAAGGCATATTATTTGTCAGTCACCCTGAACACTTAAAGTACCTTGTTTTCTTGTGTATACTTGTGTGTGTGTTTGAGAGAGAATGTGTGTGTGTGTGGGGCTGCTTATTAGCATTTCAGTCCCTTCAAAGATAAGCATGCTCATTTTAGACTTGCAAGCATTTGAGTGGGAAGACAATAGTTCTGAGTTTTAACCCAAGACATGGCATCAGTTACAGGAAAAGCCAGTTCTACAACACCCTGGCTTGTGCTTTAACTTTGCTGAGTGACTATTTTCATAACTGAAAAACTGAAGGCTGAAAAACTGATGAGAAGTCCTCGACAATCTATTTGCCTGAGTTAGTGAATTGAAATAAGGTCCTTGAAATAAGGAAGATAGTTTTGTACGTGAGGAGCTGACAGAAAAATGATGGGTCAATGAACTAAAAGTTTAAGAAGGAGCCACCAAAAGCATTTTAACAGTGTCATCTTCCATTTTATGAATAGATTGAAAGATCCCCAGGTTAAGATTTTATTTTACAAAGAGAAAGAATGAATTGCCTCCAAAGAGTATTCCATAAAGTAGTGAATACTTCCTGATCTACAAACATTTCAACTGCTACTTTTCATAAGGTAGGCAACATGTCTAAGACAAAAATGGTATTAACTATAAGTTAGTAGAATTCTATTATAGACAGAACAATTTGAGGAGCCATGCAGAACACTAGTGATTCACTGATGTCTGAATTAGCCAGCCTCTGGTGTCTATGTGACTGGTTCCCTTAAAGTTTTGTGTAGTGGATTCTGAAGGTGTCCTATGATAATTGGTTTAGAAAGAACAGTTAATATATGAATCTGATAACAGTACGTAGAAAATGTGATAAACAGCTGGTACTCTGCCACCTTGAATCTAAGTAACGATTTGGAAATTTGAAGTTTTGTTAATTTATGTCATCAAACATCATTAAACACCTAGATGCATGTGCTGGGATGTCAGAACTCATTTTCATCATAGAGCACCATATGTTTTTCACATCAGAAATTCCTACTTTGCTAAATATCACATCCAACATAACAAAAGACAGAAAATAGAAGTTGTTCTGGATGCAGCAACAGCAAAGATTGGCTAAATGTATGATCCTATTCATGGCCCTTGGAGTTTAATACAATGCTCTATTTAAGGTAGAAAGTATGAAGGAATATGAAATTTTAATTTCAGGTGATGTTTAACTCCTTTATTGTTTGTAAATAGGACAGGATCCTAAAGTTAAAGGGGAGCTTTACTAAATACAGGAAATAAAGAAGCAATCTGAGAATAAATCATTATTTATTGCAGTACAATTAGATGATGTCAGCAATGAGGAATCTAAAAAAGACAGAGAAATATATTGTTGTAGCCTTTGGGTGTTCCACCAGGAGAGAACCCATTACAAAGACACAGGCAGAATCCTGCCAGCCATCTTTGTAAAGATAAAGAGAATAAGCAAGGGACATGGAATGTGGTGTGCTTTCCATTCTTTTTTTTTTTTTTAAGTGCTTAAAACCTCTGCTATCAATACTTTCCATACATACCCTTTCCTTCACTAGAGTCTGGCATCTCCATGTTTAAAACATTTTTATTTATCAAACTTTTCCAAAGAGCCATCTTCTAGTCCTGAGTGAGACTAGATCCACACATGCCTTTCTACACGGAACTGGGAAGGAGAGCCTGGCACATGGCAGACTTAAGAGGCTTTCACTCAGCTCTGTTGTGTTCACTCCATCTCACCTTTCTAGCCATGCAAATTGGTGCTTCTTGGAGTTTATAAGAAAATTCAGGTTCATCCTTTTAGCACCCTGCATTCAAGGACAAATTTTCGCGTCTCTTGTCTAATGAGTTAGTGACTACTAGCACATTTGCCTCTAGATGATAAAATTTCGTTGACTTGGTTTTTCTGCTGTTGTCTCCTTTTCTGTACCCCCGTGTCCTTGTAGCCAATGCCTTTACAAAAGGTCCATCACACACATTTTAGTAGTGTATTGGGAGGTTGTGGAAATAAATGCATTTAAGCAGACTTTCTCCCAGCTCTCTCTTTAATGCTCTCCAATCAGACTTTAATCTTCATGAATCTAAAAGTGCCTTTGTCAAGGTGACTTCTTGCTTGCCCACTCAGGGCATTTGATGGGCTTGACTGCCTCTCCCTGTTGCACTTTTTACTTCCACTGACTTCATAGACTATACTACGTAGGCACTCTTCCTCTATTTGGCTTCTTCTCAGGAACATCCGGGCACTTTTGGGTTCAGCTCTAGGACTTCTTGTCTGAACATTCTATACTTTCTCCAGATCAAACATCATCCAATCCTCTATGCTAACAATTCCTACCTTTACCCAGATCCCCAGATTTGATAAATTACCTAAAAGATATTGGTTTCTTAAAGGATATTCAATGCTTTGTTTCCCAAAACTAGCTCTTGATGTCCCTATGCTTCAAGTTCTACTCTCTTTTCTCTGAGTCCATGGTGTTATCATTCTTTTAACATTCATAAAGCCATGATTTTGTCAGACATTTTAATCCCTACTTTCAATATGTATCCCAGATTCAATCGTAGTCCCAGAGGATAAGTGTCCATTTCATGCAATCTGGGAAATATGACTATCTTATCTCCTCTAGTTACTTTCTGATAGATGGTTCAGGCCATTCATGGTACTGATACTCCAATAACTACAGAGGTGCTAAGTCTTCTCAAGCTGGTTTCTCTTGACCACTCTACCCATGTTCACCCCCTTCCAACCCTGCAACATATTCACTCTAGGTACACTGGCTGTCTTATTCTCTTCTGTCAACCCACACTTCTTCTCAATTCAGACTTTCACAATCACTGTTAACTCTGACTGGAAAGCACTCTGTTGAAAGGAAGCCAGCTTTAAAATATGCAGGCTTGTACTTGCAAATGGTATTCATCAAAAAATCTCTTCCACACATCAGCCCACCTTTCTTCTTGCCATTTTGTACTCCGTTTTCCTTCAAACAACTTATCCCTTGACATGTTCATATGAACTTGTTTTTCCCCTTTCTGGAATTAAGATCCATAACTATTGAGAAATTTTCTTTGTGGTTTACTTCTCCACTCATAACATATACAACATATGTCTAACAAGATGAAAGCATTTGTAGAATAAATGAAGAGAGGAGAAAAAGTAGATGAGAAGAATGTAGTCAGACATTTATGGCCCAAACTCTTCTTTCTGTTCATAGCCTAGGAGAGAATATGGATGTGTGAACTATAAATGAGGACTACACAGGTCGATGGAGGATCAATAATGGGGTACAGTCTGCAATACAATTCCCGAAATTTGCATAGTTTAAGGCTTTGCTCTGGTTTCACTGCCTGTCATCAGTCCTCCTGTGAAACAGGCAGATCAGTAGGTTTAGCATGGAGACAAGTACTTTGGGCATAACAATCATGAGCAAGAGATAAGGATCACTTCTCAGGTCTTAAGTGAAAAATTTGGCTGGAGTTCATAGTTACTCCTCCTCATCCTGGCTTCAGTCGTTAGGCAAAGACCACAACTGTAAAGCAGCAAGAGAGTAAGCACCCAGATAGCAGAAGCCATGTACCTAACCATGACACACACTAGAGGCAACAGAAGCCCAAAGCCATTGTCCATGGTCCAAGAACAGATGGGCTCCTCAGTCATTACAAGACAATGCCATTTTAGTAAGAACCCCCCCAAAAGGGAAGGTGATCTTGAAAAAGGGCATTTTTTTCTAGATGAGAGAATGAGACTTCCCTGAAAGATACTAGAATATCTTATTGAAGTAAGTTAAGCTGATTTAAATGTTTCAATATGTTTTTCCTTATCACCTATTAAGGGCTTATGAAATAATCCTAAAGAATTATTCAAAAGAATTGTTTCATTTTTTATTCTTTGAATCATTATGAATGCTAGTAGGCTATTTGGGTTCTGAAACTCATTTTATATTTTAATGCTTACATGACAGCTTTGGCCCTGACTACTCAAGTAGTCACATAGGAAAGTGTAGAGGCAGATCCTAGATGGAGACTCACAGTGTGTTAATACAATAAAGACACCTACTTAATATCATTGAGATCTGAGCTGTCTGGACAGGGAAAACTATCTGAACTGCCCATTTAATTTAGGTCTTGACAAATAGGATGTGCTCAATAAATAAACTCAGTAAGAAACTGGAAGGCAACGCAAAGATTCACGTGTCTGCTTTAGAGAGCAGCGTGCATAGCTGAACTGCCAATAAGGAAGAACATGGGTTCAGCTTTCTGCCAGGAAACATGAATTGCTGAAGGGGCAATCAGGTGTGGGTATCTATTAATCAGGAAAAGAATTCCGGAACGCCCAGTTGAACTTTCGTATATTTTTGTCTGTAAACTCATCTCCTTTTTCTTCAGAATGGCAGGGACAGCATGACCAGATGGCCTCCTCCTCTTGCTGCTATGTGCCCCCCCCCCAAGAGTGAAATACATCTTCAGGAAAGTTCTCATGTTTTCCAGTACCTGATATAACTCACAAGGATTTCAATAGTAATGATATACACTTTATTGAAAGTGAAGTCAGTTTTTCTCAATGCCAAGCCTTCCTGAAATGTAAGTGCATATTCATACAGAATGGCATTTGCATTATCTGTCTTTCTGGGATGGTTGAGAGCAGATCAGTTTTAACTCAAATATCCTGCCTTTGCCTTGTTAAAGTTTTGCACTGTAGGATTTTGTAGAATTGGCAGCCTAATTATTTCATTCTTATTGTTATGTAGATAGTTGGTATTTCAAAAACTGTAGTTATATCACAGAATTTTATGAAAATAATTATAATACTGAATATCACTAGTGAAGTATTTAGAAAATACAAATGTATCCATAATTATTTTAAAAGAGAAACAGATTAGAGCACCATTTACTTTAATAGACTTCTAGTAGACAGCTTTCCAAATTTATTTTCCTCCTTGACATACAGCTTTTTGAATTCTATATAATTTTTGTGTGGTCTGTTTTCATTTGTCCTTTTAGTTAAATGCATTTTATTCTTATGTTTAATGCAACACTCTTTAAAAGCATTATAATATTTTCTATGAGCTACATAGCTTACTACTATTCTATTACTATTTAATGTGATTTGTACAGGACAGTTGTCACTTGTTATTTTCACTTATGAGAATAAAAATATTACCTATTCTCAAAAACATTTTCTCATTGCAGCTGTGATAGTAGCCTAGACAACTGTGTAACAGACGATGTGGGGTCAAGCCAAGGAACAGAGTATTGGAATCCAGTTGAAGGTTTTTGCTCAGGAAAGTTGGTGCTGAGAAAGACTGTCAGCTATGTACAGTATGTTGGCCTCTCCTCTGCTGCCTGAGGATGTCTTGGCTTAGTACACTTTCACCCTAAGAGAAACTGTTCTAATAGGCTGTATTAGGCTCATCACCATCTGGGGAAATTCACTTCCCAGTGTCAGGCTTAATGAACATTCCTTTGTTTAGTGGCCCTCAGTATGAACTGAACCAAACCCTGCTCTTCGTAGTTCAGACACATGTAGGAGGGCTATAGTTCCTTCTACCGTGGTTTGAATTGGGCTCTGTGAAGTTCTAATGGTCCTAGTTGGTCACAGAAGAGATCCACTGTATAGAGTTAATGCATTGCACAGCTGATACTCGCCTCCTTCTCTCCTCTAGTTTTAGGTGAAGTGAACTGGTATGCACATTGGCAATGTCAGTGGACTCCAACCATGTCCTAGTCTTTTACGGGGGTGGCATTCACTGACTTCAATTTCAATTGCACAGCAGACTCCTCTGTAGGAAACACTGAAAGAGTTCATTTGGTCCTTTGCCTACATACTCCACTGACACCATTGCCCATAATTTTTATTGATTTAAGAAGTAGGATTGGGGCTGTGGGGATGCTCAGTAGGTAATAGTACCCAGTGCTTTTGAGGCTGTTTCCCAGTACCCACAGCCACCTGTAACTCCAATCCTAAGAGATCTAATGCCATCTATTGACTAGCCGCTGCCAGCTTCTATGTGTATGTGGCACACATCTGTATACTCAGACAAACACATGCATGTAAATAAATTAGCATTTAAAAATGAAGTAGAATCATGGCATTTCACACACCTGAAATAGTGGTGAACTGAGTTTTTCCATAGTACTCAAATTCCTACATCTAACTCTGTGTGGCTGTTGGGTTGTCAAAGAAAAAGAACTAAATTGTGTCACTAGAGAGGTAGTTATCTTGCAATATAGTTATATGTTATCAGAGTGAAATTCTTTATAGATAGGACATAAAATAGCTAGAAAATTAACTATTTCTTGAAATCATTAAGTTTTCAGCATACCAAACTTCCTAAATTATTTCTCTACTCTGTACTAATTCTATAATATTTATGAATACAAAACTAATTTCTATGATTTTACAATGAAAAGCACAAAATATGTCAGTACCATATCAGCCATAACTGTGCTGTCACCAGAAGCCATGTGGACGTCCATGATCTGTGCTGCTACTGACTGTAAAGGGCAAGGAAGCTTCCTCTGCAGTGATATCAATGACTGCAGACTCACAGTTAAGAATGAGAGACATAGAAGGCTTCTGGAACAACCTCTTCCCATTACATTCCATGACCTCCCCCAAAAAGGAAAAGTTTAGAAGCCATTGAAGAGAACTTTTAAAAATTGTGATGTGGATACTGAAGTGTAGCTCTTCACAATTGATGGCTCTGGTGCAGAGGAGATGGGGAAGGACTCTATTTTCATTTTTCAAATGTTTTTAAATTCATTTTACATACCAACCACAGATCCACCTCTCATCCCTCCTCCCGCTCCCTCACCACCTGTCTTCCCCTTCCACAGCCCTCATCCCTTTCTCCAACAAGGTAAGTTCTCCCATGAATGGACAGCTAAGCCTGGTACATTCAGTTGAGGCAGAACCAAGACTCTCCCCACTTTATCAGGGGTGAACAAGGTGTCTACCATAGGTAATGGGATCCAGAAACCTCGCTCATGCACAAGAGATAGATTCTGATCCCACTGCCAGGGGGCCCTTCAAACAGACCCAGCTACACAACTCTCTCTCGTTGGCAGAGGGTCTAGTCCAGTCCCATGCAGATTCCACAGCTGTCAGTCTAAAGTTTGTAAGTTCCTTTGAGCTTGGTTCAGTTGTCTCTGTAGATTTCCCCATCATGATGTGAAAGAGATACCTTGATAGAGGGAGACATTTTGTAGTAAGGGAGAAACCTGATGCTAGAGAAATTCCCAGGAAACCCACAAGGACGACCCCAGATTAGACTACTAGCAACAGTGGTGAGGGTGCCTGAACTGGTCTACTCTGGTAATCAGATTCACCAATACCCTAACTGCCATCATAGAACCTTCATCCAGTAACTGATGGAAGCAGATGCAGAGATCCACAACCAAGCACCAGGCTGAGTTCTGAGAGTCCAAAGAGAGGGAAGAGGGATCACATGAGCAAGGGAGGACTCAATTTTCTTTAAGGGGCTGGACACTAGGAGTGTTACCATGCTCCAGTGAGTAAATGAGCAACACATATTGAATCTTTTTCTGTGGTGGGGAGAGTGGACCTGGGAAGACTGAGAAGTGAGTGTGATCGGGATGCATTATATGAAATTCTCAAATCAATAAAAATATTATATTGGAAAAAAAAGAGCAGGACTAGAATCCAGTTGTGTCAAATAATGTTGCAAAAGGAGATCATTGTGAGGGAGAGAATATTTCTTTTGTCTTCAATTGTGAAAAAAAACTGTAGCATTCTGTTGAAATGCAGGATGCTTCTTTGCTGTGCTTAAGTAATGATTCTCGAGATTTCAGCTCAATCGCCTCATTTGAAAAGACAGGAAAAATGGCCTTTTCCAAGTGTGGTACAGATGGGAGAGAGAAGTCTCTCTTGTGCTCCACAAGGTTGTAAACAGTTGCACAGTACAGAACCTCACTGCATCAAACATGGAGCTGCAAGAGTATGCAGCTTCCAAACTCACAAAGCAGGAACTCTGTTAACCAGAGTCATTCCTTTGAGATGTATGCAGACACTTGCCTTGATGCACTACTGGAAAATCTCTCCCACATTTCTCATTTTTCTTTCTACCACACCCCTATGGGCAAGCTTCAGTTGTGCATTAGGAAGAATTGGACTTTTACCCAGACTGATAGCAACCACTGCTACTCTACCTCCAGGAGACCTGGCTTCCTCTTCTGGCCTCCACCTGAACTCAAATGCACGTACTCTACACACACACACACACACACACACACACACACACACACACAAATCCCTAACTTAAAATGAAATAACCTCCCTTTAAAGGTCCCATTTACAATGCATACAAAAATACTTAGAGTAAATTTAATCTATAAGATAAATATCTACATACTGAAAGCTATTATTTCTTTAAAACTTTGAATAAGACATACTCACACATACATATACACAAAACAAATAAATAAATGTAATAATGAGAAAATTAAAAGTCGACCAAGATGGATTAAAAACTTAAGCCTAGCCCCAGAAACCATGAAGTTATAAGAAGATATCATGGGGGAAAGATAGATGGCACTGGTTTAGGCAGAGGTGTTTTAGAAATAACCCCAGGAACATAGGAAAAAAAGCAAAATCGGACATGTATGATTACATCTGATTAAATCACTTCTGCCTAGCTGAGGAAACAATCATCAAACTAGAGAAGACCTGTAGAAGAGGAGCAAACATTTCAAAACCATTTAAGCTACAAGGGGCTAATGCAGTACTCAAAGGATACACAACAGGTACCTGAAAGAAAATGCCATTATCTCTAACCATCAGGGGCATGCGTACTGAAATCACAACAAATACCTCATTCTTCAGAACAGTTATCAGAAAAATGAAACATAAATTCTCACATACTATTGGTAGAAACATAGATTATCAGAGATATTTTAAAAAGCAGGATGATGTTTTCTCAAAAAAAAATGAAAAAGCAACACCACATGAGTGAGGTATCCTCCTCTTGTATGTACCCACATGGAGTTGCTCAAGATATATGTGTATTTTCATGTTTACCCATCAGTATTCATAATAGTCAGGGTATAGAATCAACCTAAGGTTCTATTAATGAATTGCATTAGCAGTCAGAGTTCTCTAGGGACAAAACTGATAGAACAACTTGATGAACGTGACCACAAGCATACATATCATATATATGTGATATATATCAATATATCACAAATAATATATATCAATATATAATATCATACATTAATACATTATATGCTAACATAACAATGACTATATTTTAATATAATTAATGTGTGTACTAAGGGTAGCATAAATGCTGTGGCCCATGTAGTCTATCTAACGAAGGCTGTTTCCTAAAGGAAAGGCCAAGAATCCAGTTGTTGTTCAGTCCACTAGACGAGATGTCTCACCAGTCCCAATGTGGTGCCAGAGTTCTGGAGGATCCCTGGAGAGCTGCTGGTCATGAGTCTACATTGTAATTCCCAAAGAAATGGATTCTAATACCAGTGAAGGAACACCTCTGCAGCCGGATAGATGAATTGTGAGTGAGAGTGAGGGCAAACAGGCAAGAAGCAAACACTCCCTTCTTCCATGTTCTTTTATGTGGACTGCCACCAGAAAGTGTGTCCCATGTTTATGGGGGGTCTTCACCTCAAATCCAATTAATAAGATTCCTCACTGGTGTGCCCAGTTTCTTGGATTTTAGTCGACTCCAGAAGTCAAAATGACAACCAAGATTAGCTGTCACATGAATCATTGGGTAAAAAAATAATGCACGTATACAGCATTAGTTTATGTAAAAATATCCCCACAGGCTCAAGTCATTGAACATCTGGTCTACAATAGCTAGTACTGTTTGGAGAACTAGTTCTTGGTGGAGTACTAGGTGGGGAATATATCTTATGTGATCTTTTAGTTCCCTGCTCCTCTTAACATGCCTGTTGCTTTCTATTATGCTCCCCCACCTTGATGGACTCTTATCCCTCTGGAAGCATAAGCCTAAATAAGTTCTTTCTTCTCTAAACTGATTTTGGTCATGGCAGTTTATCATGGCAGCAGAAAAGTAACTGATATATTTATACAGTGGAGAACTTATCCTTATCAAAGGTGATCCTGACATTTGTGGTAACATGAATGAATGTTGGTATCATATTAAGTAAAGTAAGGCAGGCACAAAAAGATAAATCTTATACAAGTTAACCTCTTAGAAATTGAGATTAAAACAGTGATTATCAAAAATTGGGAGGAAGGTAAATTGGAGAGACTGGTGTTGTGAAAGGACATACTGTACGAGTTAGAAAAGAGGAACTGGGTTTAAGAGACCTGGTGTACAGCATGATGACTATAACTAATAATAATATAATATATATGTGAAAACTGATTAGCAAATTTTAGTGTTCTCACCACACACACATACATATAATAAATATACAAAGTAATGTATCTGCTAAATAACTTGATTTTATCAGTCTATGATGTACATTTATATCAACATATGTTCTATACTGAATATCTATATAATTTTACTTATATTTTTAAATTTAAACTTTTATTTTGTTATGGTTTTTATTTAAGTTTACATGTGGTGTGTGTGAGTGTGTGTGTGTGTGTGTGTGTGTGTGTGTGTGTGTGTGTGTGTGTG
>CABHPR010141284.1:14927-33746 GCA_902168415.1 Peromyscus melanophrys
TGTGTGTGTGTGTGTGTGTGTGTGTGTGTGTGTGTGTGTGTGTGTGTTGTAGTGGGTAGCCATTCCAGCTCTGACCTGGAAGTTCCAACCCCCTTTGAGGCTTCAGTAATGGTCACATCTACAAGGCGGGGCTGAGAGAGGATGCTGAAGACCTGAGATCTGGATGCATGGGCTCGCTTGGTTCCTGGACCCTAGACGCTGGAGCTAGACCAAACAGAGTTCTCCAGAAAATACTGTCGGACTGTGCCACACCTTTCCCAGACCCTGTAGCCTATACCTTCACTTGTAAGTTACCCCACAAAATAAACCTCCCTTTTAACTACGTGGAGTGGCCTTAATAGTTTCACCAATAGTGTGTGTCTGTGAACATATCCCACATGTAGGCAGTTTTCAATAAAGGATTCCCTTGAACTAGAGTTGTGGGCAGTTGTGAGCTATTCAACATGGGTACTAAGAACTAAACTCTGCTCCTCTGGCAAAGCAGAATGTGCTCTTAACCACTGAGCCATTTCTCCATCTCTAAACAAAGATTTGATATGACAGTTTTAACTGTGCTCATAAATAGGCTTAACATACTTAATAAAGCATATATTTCTATTTCTAATGGCTCAAACACTACTTCAGTGTATGACTGAAGAAGCTGAGTAAAGACAGTAGAGACAACAATTCCTACAATGGATAATTATCCTTCAATTTAAATCTGCCAGTTTTTGCCAAGTATATGATTTGACTTTTTGCTGAGCTTTAAATTTTGTTGAAAATGGGTCATTCATTCTTGAGATGTAGTTTTCATGCTTTAATGTTTAGCTCATTGCTTTTCTTCAATTTGAATTTCTTTGACTTGCCTACAGCACTTCTTCCTTGAAAAGCAGTCTTTAGCAAAGGTTACACATAACAGTTATATTTCCCTTTAAAATGTATAAGGCTATCCAAAGTGAGTAATGAAAATGACACAGGTCTCTTTCACCTCTACAATAAAGTTCCTTCCTTCAAATATGCAAAATGATTTTGGAGTATGTATGTGTATTATTCTTTGAGAATATTAAGTTCTGCTATAAAATACAAATAAGCAGAAATGATAAATCACATAAGAATGTTAGGCATAGACATTGAGAAAATAGTTGCTTTTGAGAGGGAGATAAATCTTATGTCATTTGTTTGGAATAGGCTTGAATAAGCAAGGAACTTGCAATACATAGGCAGAATTCAAAAGAGATATTACCAAAAAAAGTCAATGTAGTCAATGTCTGAAAATTGAAAGAATACATGAGGTACATGGTAGAAAAAACTGGAAGATATTTTTAGAAAAGTTAAGATAGAACAATTAAGTTTTAAGATTTAATTTTCTCATTTCTCATCTATGATAATCCTACACTGACAATATAAAGTATAGTCTTGCATATGCTTGCAAAATGCAGATTAACCTCTTCCATTTGAACCATACTAACCAGAGAGCCTCTCTCTGGCAAGATTTCCTTGTCTGATTATCTAAATCACAGCAGATGTTTCATGTTGTCCTAGACAGCATTTGTTGGACATCAACTCTCATCTTCAAGTTTAATCCACCAACAGAAACCAGTAAGGATACAGAAAGACAGAAGGGCAAAGAGAGGGAGAAAGGATTATAAACATTGATATCAACTCTTGAATTGAATATTTGGCCTCTAAAATCATGTGAACCAGTTCCAATAATGATTCTTCTATCATATGTCTATCTCTCATCTGCCTTTTCCTCTCTCTCTCTCTCTCTCTCTCTCTCTCTCTATATATATATATATATATATATATATATATATATATTCATCTATCTATGAATCTATCTAACAATTTATCAACTATCATCTACCTATTGTGTATCTTATTGGCAGTATTTCCCCAATGAATATTGACTAATAAAGCATCCTATTTAACTAAAGTAGCAGTTCTTAAATTTAGTTGGTATTGCAATTAATTTGAGAGAATAAATATGACACAGATTCACCCCAAATTTTCTAATATAATCAAGCCAAGATGTGGCCAGTTTTTCAGTCCTTTAAAAGATCCCTGAATAGTTATAACCACCGAGATTGATGTTTGTGTTATTCACTAGTGATGCAATATATTCCCTTTGAAGAGTTTTTGAAGCATAGTTAACAGAAAAACTGATAAGTGAAGTTCTAAATTTTCAGTCCCCTGAAATGTATGACTGACTGTTTAATAAGGAGATCTGGAGCAGACCACACACATGCCCAACACATGGCATAAACACTGGCTCTCAGCTTACCCTGCTCTGCTTTTCCTTTGTGCTGAGGAGGGTCTCAGTCTTACAGAGTTGGAAACAATTTAAAGACTGTGCAGTGGAGATTTCAGGAGTCTCCTTGGTTGATGTGTTGTGTGACTGAAGACTGGGGAGAAGAGCCATTTTCTATAACTCTGCCTCTTGGAAACAGGGCCACTGCCTTCTTTCTATGCTAGTTGGGGTTATTGGGGCGTGAGGGTTGCTTGCCATTTCACTCATCACTTTCCCTCCTTAAGCTCCATCCCACCATTAGCAACACAATATAAAAACATGTTTCCAAGTCTATATACAGGAGACTAAAATGAAATTGATAGTGAAGGGTTAGTATAACTAGATTTAAATTCATGGTTTGTAAATCCTCACTAGTGACTATCACTTCATCATCTTATTATCATGGACTGATAACCTTTGCAAAATCTCTTTTAAAATTTTTACATAATTTAATTACTGCATACTAGAGGCAGAGGCAGGCTGAGTCCCTTGAGTTGCTTATCTTATCTACTGAGGAGTTCCAAACAAGCTCTCACTTGCTCATGGGTAACCTTCTCTCTTTGCTTTGCAATAGAGTCTTTATTTTGTGATTTATAGACTACTATCTAGATTAACAAAAGTGATTTTTTTGCATTTTTACATACTGGAATCCAAGCTTAGTCTAGTTTTAATTGATCTTTTTAAAGTTCTCTCTCTCTCTCTCTCTCTCTCTCTCTCTCTCTCTCTCTCTCTCTCTCTCCTCTCTCTAGGACAAATTGTCTTATTAGATAGCCCTAGCTGGCCTAGAACTCACAGATATCCTTCTGCTTCTGGAATAGTGGGATTAAAGGTGTGCACCACCATACCATTTTATCTTATGAAATATAAAAATTTGATAGCCATGTGACTTGATGCAGAATATGTAGATTTGGGAAGCAAGTTACCAATCTGGGATCTGAATCTTTATTTAGTAGTTATTCTATGACACTGAGAGATTTATTTAAATATCTTCATAACAAGACTAATATTATTAGAATTTCAAGGTCACTGATAGTAAATACACATACGAACACCTGCATCTATGCTATGTCTATATTTACCTGTGTGTATAATATTTGGAGCAGTGGCCCAGAGTGGGAGTGGGAGCTACTCACAGCTTGCCAGCTCTGAGCTGAGGCAAATTTGATGACTGAGGAGATACGTTGTTGAGGACAGGTCTTGTCAACCATTTTTCAAACATACTTTAATAGTCATACTAAGTAAAGAACACAAACACCAACAAGGAGAGCTGGAAAGGAAAGGTGGATGTACACTTTTCTATGGACCTCCACGAGTTTACTAGTGACTGGTGACTAAACACAACCTGCTACAGCTTTTAAGAGCACAGATGCATGGTTCTGCATTTTCTGTTACAAGTCAGACAGTTAAAAATCTTGCACTGTATATAGCTGGTCTCTTTGGTTTTTTAGTTTATATCACTTCAATTAAGAAAGAAAATGGGTATTTGTTAAAGCAAAGGTTACAGAAGCAGCTTAAGGTAGGTTCTTAACTTCCTTGAGTTTGGAATCTCAGTAGGAAAGCGAGATACACAGGTTAAGGAGTTTAGACATTGCTACAGAATGGTATAGATTACTAGCTGATGATTGACGTGGGAAAGTACAGATGAACTCCTTGGAGAAATACATAAATGTAGGCTTGAATTATCTGAAAAGTTTTAGCAGAAGTCACATGACTTGAGCTGGTTCTTAACTTTTGATTTAAGGTTAAGGGATAGAAGGTAGTTTCTGATATCAAATGATTTGAACTATGATTTCTTATCACACAGGGATTCATTAAATTATATTTTACTTGTTCTAATTTTTCTTATATTTGCAGGGTTATTCATTTTTAATGCCCAATTTTCTGGCTGTGACATCAAAGGGAGATACTTAAGCAATGTTCCCTTGCTTCAGAGCCAAGCACCTTCCTCTCTCCGATGTGCCACACAGCTTCTCATTTGTAAAACTTCATGCACGCACAGGGATCTTAGTGGTTGCAAGGTACAAAAATTCCTTCAATTTAAATTATCTTCACACTGAGAACTAAACTTTAAAATGTCTTAATGAAGAAAAACCCATGTGACTGCCCAGTCTATTCCAAGGTGATGTCTGCCTTCAAATGCCCTCTTCACATTTACATATGTAATTTTTCCTCAGCAGAAACACATGACTTTTGCTGGAGGAAGGAAATAGTAAAAGACTTTTGTAAAGCACACTTCTGTCTCCAAAGGTTTAAAGTTAAAAATTAATGTTATAAGGGGGACTGAGTCTAAGTAAAAAAAAATTTGAGTCTAGGTAAAATTAAAATGCAAATTTCTGGAGAGATTTTTCTGAAACAATGTCAGTGGGGAAGTTAGGACCTTAATACATACACACACGTATACACACCTTATGGATAAAATGGAATGGGAATCACTGAAGCTGAGCGAGTAACCTGTCAAACCTATCGGTCTTGATTGGCTTTCATTTTATATGCAGTTGGTTCTCCACTACTGTACCCAGGGAGTGCACACTCTGTGTGTCACAGAACTGAAATTAAATCTCTTTTCTCGTAGCTGAATGATTTCTCTTCAATCCAGCCTGAATCTGGACACCCAGGGAAGGTTGAAGAGAGACTGAGTTAAATATGAAATACTGTTTTAAAAGCTCTAGTTCAGACTGAGCGTCATTGCATCTGTCGTGGTCAGAAGAAACACAATGAGAAGGATACCCAGTAGAGCCAAGATTCATGTGGGGCCGGGGTTTATGGGGTGGTGCAGCAACTTTGGAGGACTTCTGAAAGACAGGAAGTTAATGGGATTCTATTTATATTAGTTTCCTAGGGCTGCCACAACCAATTACCACACACTTGGTGACTTTAAACAGCTGAAATGCATTCCCACACAGTTCTGGAGGCCAGATGTCCAAAACCAAGGTGTTGGCAGGGCTGTGTTCCTTTCACAGGCTATAGGGAGAATCCTTCCCTGTTGCTTCCAGTTCCTGGAGGCTGCAGGTATTTCTTGGCTGTGACTGAATAATTCTGATTTCTGCATCCAACTTGTAAATGGGTTTCGTGCCTTATTGGACTGTACCTGAAATCACCCTTTCTTTATCTTACAAAGATGCAAGCTACTAGAATTAGGGTCCTAAATCTAAGATAGTCTCTTGCTGAGATTCTTCACTGAACTGCATCTATAAAGACCTTATTTACTAGGGAGGCCACGTTTATAGTTGCCAGGGGTGAAGAGTTGACTTTCCCTTTTTTTGGACTCTCTAAACAGCTATTACACTATGATAAGAATAAAATCCATCCCATTAAGGTCACCACAGTGCTGGTAGAATCAGGAGGGTTGAGAGTTCAAGGTAGGCCTGGATTGCATGAGATCATGTATATCTCAAAAACAAGACAAAATAAAACAACAAAAAAAACAAATAAATAAAAACCCAACAACCCCAAATAAATAAATAAATAAAATGAACCAACTTTAAAAATGTGAAAGCTGGGGATTATTCCAGTGTTGGCTACAGCAACACACATCTGCAAACCCAGGACTCTGGAGACAGAAGCAGGACAGACCCTTGGAGTGTCCACAGTATAGGTGAAAGGTTGCTAGAGTAAGGATTGGAAATGAAATGGCACTAAAGGAAATCAATGAGGAAAGATGAATAGCTACACCCCTCTTTAACCTCCTGAGTCTTCCTTTGGCAACAGGGCCTGTAGCTCCTTCTCTTCCTTCTAGGCTAGACCAGAAGTGATATAAACATTCATCCTGAAGAGGGCCAGTCCTTAATGTTACTTGGATTCTAAGTCTTAGGAGAAATCTCAGCCATTTGCCTTCTGTTTCCCTCCATGTCATGTAGACATGCTAGTTTGCCCAAAGAGATTAGAGCTTGCCTAGCTCCTCAGGTGAAAGATCTCTCTAGATAGATGCCAGAAACAGGTTTGTATGAGCTTCGTGTGTTCAGCAACAAGATCCTTACATTGAAATAGAAAAAGTGGACAAAGGATCATCAGACACAGCAGAAAAGCCAACAGTGTGGAAGAGAGTGGGCCAAAAAGCTTTCTGATCATTCACGATAGTCATGACAATTCATGTTATACTAATAGAGCAATCAGTTTGTTTCAAATACTGAATTAAGCTATTAAGGTTAACATAAAACAAACAACAACAACAACAACAAACCAATTCACAAGCTCCTTTAAGATATCAAAAGCTATCACCTCAGTTTGCTTCATGGGTGAATTTGGATTAGGTCTAAGAGCATTAGATGGGTCCATAGATGAAAACACTTGGAAAAAGTGATAGTTTTGTTGTAGTAAAAGAACAAACTCAGGGTTTAAATAAAACTTATTTCCTTGGAAAACAATTCTCCTGTTATTTGTATCACCAGGAGTCCAACCCGGAGATAAGTAAGTGCTAATGTCTTCAAGAGGAGAAACTATTTTAGAAACAATTGTCAAGCAAAAGGGGGAACAGGTGTAAGGTGCAACAGGAAAGGTAGAATGTGTCCTACACCTAAAGGATAACCGGGAAGAAACAACTGGAAGGGAGCCTTACAGTGCCTGCATTCCAGATGTTGGTGGTGGTGGTGGCAGTAGACACCAGACCTATCTGACCCAGTCTCTAGGCCAGAAGAAGGCATTCTTTGGAGGTGCAGGCTCCCTGTAGCTGCAGGTGTAAACAGAGGTGGCATGTTAGAGATGGCAAAAATGTGTGGTGTCCTCATTGGGAGAGCTGTGGAAGTGGTGGACAGATGAGACTGGGCCTGCAAGACTGTAGAGGGAGTCAGCTCTGAGTACAAGGAGGGAATTAACACCCATGTCTGCACATCTGCCTTGCTGACCTGCTGCTTCAGCAGGAGCCAGCTGGAAAGGTCTCTCCTCCTACAATGTCACGCCAGCGCCCTCTACCGGGAATGTATAACAGTGCAGAGTTGAGAAAAGCTTAAAGGAATCTAACCTGTTTTCAAGGAAAAGATCCTGCAGAGAAAACCTGAAGCCAAGAGGTAGGAACTGGTAACAAAGTATAGGAGATCACATGCAACATTGTATTTTAGTGGCAAACCATGGATTATCCAATGAAGATATTAGTAAATGCTCCACACTTCTTCACTTCGTCACAGTTGGACTATTGGCACGTGACTTAACACTTAGTATATATAGTGCCAGGTACCCACAGAAGCAGGCTAACTGAGAGAGTCTATTAAATGCTCACTGTAACTTTTGATTTAAGAACTACTAGTAGTCCCGTTAGGGGAAAATATGACCCACATAATTTATTGACTATTGGTTTTGCTTACATTAATAGTCATGGTCTTTTACAGATAGGTAGGGAGAGGAAAGGTCCTCTCATTCAACAAATATAATTATAATTTTCAAAATATTCCTCCTGCATAAACAGTCCGATCAAACTGAAACATTGGAGAGAGGGCAGTTGTTGGAACAGTGAATCAAACCGACCTTGTTAGTACTTACTTAGAGTCTCTTTTATTTAGAATAGTGGAAAAAGACCACCATTGACTCTCTCTACCATGCTTTCTAAGATAGGATTGGTATGTTGCTTCCTTGTTTCGGGTGGGAAGATCCACGGGGGTAGAAAAGTCTGTCTTTGTTGTAGAATAGTTACTACATTAAAATCAATTTTAATATAAGATAAATATATCATGGAGCTGGTACAAGGAAGGTCTTGGTGAGATCTTTGTGTCGCAGGCTGACATGACATATTTAAGAACACCCTGAGAGTTAGAATTGATGGAACAAAGAAACGTCTCTCACTGTCTTCTATTCTGAAGGGGTACAAACTTCTCTTGCTGCCTGAGGACCCTCCACATGTGATAGCTCATGCTGCAGGGTCAGCTGTATGCAGTCCCTGTCCTGCAGCAGGTATCATGAAAGTCCCTTCCCTGAAGGGACCTGGGAGTGAGAGAGAACTCAGATTGTGGTAAAAGGGCAAAGTGCTCCAATAAAAGGTGACCCCATTTAAGAAAGAATATTTAGAAAACTTAGCCTCAAGGTATAGGAAGTGTTTTGGGAAAAATTATGCTAAAGTGTATTTTGCTATGAAAACGAAGATTATTAACTGAAGCCAGATATTTCATTGTACATGAAAGTCAACATGTGCATAGATTTTTAGAATGCATGTTTACTGTCCAGTATCTCAATCAATAAATCTAACAGTTTTTCAGTATCATTATTTAAAACTCAATGATATGGATTTATATACCAATATTTTATGTGCTCAACAGCACAATATTTCATACACATTTCAAGTAAAGCTGTAACTACATCTTGAAACAATGGACATTTCAAAAATAAATGTTTCATATTTGGATTTGAAATGATGTCTCATGTTTCTCCTTTAAATATGAGAAAGTTGTCTTACTAAAAAGGCTAACGTGAATACTGGCATTAAAAGCATGTGTTCTTTTCTCTCTCTGCCTGACATCCTTGGTTCTCCTGTCGGTTCCTGATTGTATGACCATATTCAAGTCCTAAGCCTCAGTAGCTCTATCTGAAATGTAAAATACCACATTTCCAAGAGTTATGTAAAGATTGAACAGGAATCATATGTGCAAGGACTCAGGAACTCTGAGACAATAGTCTAATTGCTCTCAGAAGCCTTGGCACCTGCACTTTTAGAAATGGACAAAGTTCACCACTTCACAAATTATACATTTAGTGACTAACTGCACCCCCACTGGGTGTTTGCGACTGACTGTATCCTCACACTGGGTGTTTTGGGCTAGCAATGCCTCCAAATTATGTTGAAAAAAACATGGTTCTGAGTTTTTCTGAAAGTTGTGAATTGGAATCAGAAGACCATGATGGTAGAGCAGCCCCTAGGCAGCTATTTGTCTTTTTGGTAACTCCATGATGGCAACTTCCATTTCTATACTAGTAACAGTGAGATATAAAGAGAACAGACTCCACAGAGTGGTCCCCCAAACTCCACTATCAACACACTATGCCAGGAGTACCCCCAACCCCACACATTATTAAAAAAGGAAAAGTGCCAAATTTCAATTCAGATTTTTTTTGGATATTTGGTGTATCCTGCTATGTAGATGAAACATGGGTCTTCTGTATCGAGTTTACTGTTTAATTTCAATTCAGATTTTTCTGAATATTTGGTGTATCCTGCTCTGTAGATGAAACATGGGTCTCCTGTATCTAGTTTACTGTTTAATTTCAATTCAGATTTTTCTGAATATTTGGAGTATCCTGCTCTGTAGATGAAACATGGGTCTTCTGTATCTAGTTTCCTGTTTAATTTCAATTTTTCTCTTTGAAAAGTCTTTCATGATTTAAATAGTATTACTTGATTAACAGTTGATTATATAAAACATGTGAAAGAAATCTTTCTTCTAAGGTAAAATAATGTGTATGTAGTTCGGTCACTGAACGCTATTGGCAAAAAGCATTTAAGTTGAATTCTCTTTATTATGTGTTAATAAAATGTTTACTTAGGGAAAGCAAACAATTCTGCTTGCATAAGTAAGTTATTTTTAAACAACCAAGCCAGGAAACTAAAAACAAAAAATGCCCTTTGAAATCACAATGATCTTGATCAGAATACTTTTACAACTGTTAGTCCATAATTCATAATCATCTGTGCTGATACTTATATCTTAAGATTATTGTTAAATTATACCCCAACTTCCTTATACAGCATAAGAAAACACATGCTGCAATGGTGCAAAATCTTGGGGCTTACAATGTGTTTTATGATTTTAATTTTTACTTTAAATTTTGAGTTTTACTTTGACTTTTCTGATTTCCAATAAAGACCTACAGGAAGCATGCATTAAACATCGCCTCTCTTTAAATAGATGATGGAAATCATTCCAGCTGATTGTTCTACACAGTCACTAGTGACCAAGAATCTAGAATCAATTCAACTGTGGTTGAAGGAAGGATAAAATTATTAGCTGAAATTAGGAACAGGATTAAATTGGAAATTGCAGGCTGAAATAATCTGTGTTGGATCATAAAGAGATTACAGGAAGGAAAGAACACAGTATGAAAGCTTATGTTTTACAGGGAGCCGAGCTTTTGATAGCTCTGTAACTTATCATTTCATAATCAAAGCAAGCCATATAAATCCATTTTTGAAGCATTAATACGCCTTAGATTCTTTTAAAAGAGAAGGCCAATTCCTTGCAAATGTCAGTTGCATTAAGATTCTGGGTACTTGGCTTGTGTAATCAAAGCAAACTAGACTTCTAAATCAGGACTTGGTTTGTCTTTCTCTCAGCCCTGTTGCCTGTCTGCCCTCACTAGTGTAGAGGCGCTTCTGTTGCCTTCTATTACCACGTTTCTATATTTGGTAATTAGAGGTTTGTTTTGTTCATTTGTTTGGTTTTGTTTTTGTTACCAACAACACACCCTAAGATGAACCAAAGATTATGGGTGCCCATGGGCTCTGACTGGAGTATCATGTTATGCAATAGTTGTATCACTGGTAAAAGGGTACCCTAGTGCCTTTTCAAAGATAGGTGCTGTAGAGGCAGTCACTCCTTTAGGGAAATAAGATATGATGAAAGGCAGTGTTTCAATTGTCAAGTCCCTTGCTTACTCTAAGTCTTCATTCTGTCCTTTGAAAAGGGCTTAATAATAGAACACCCCCCCCCCAAACACTTTTGAGCAGTACTTAGCCAATACATATGAGATGTTTAGAATTTACAGGGTTTGCAAAGAAAACAGAGTCATTACTTCCTAACCCAGTGTCTAGCTGCATTCTTTGCTTACTGGTGAATCTGGAGCAAGTTACTTAACCTTTCTTTGTTCTTCTAGTCTCACCAGTAAAATAAAATAATATTACAAATAACACCATGTTCATAGATTTATTCTGATAACTAAATGGCTTAATGTTTTAAAGTATTCAGCATTGGCACAGCTCTTAGTGCTAGCAAATGTTAGCTAATTAAATAACACTGTCATCAGCACACAAATAGATGTTAAAATCATTATTATTTTTATAATTATTCAAAACAAATGAAAGTTTTGATAAAATAAAATATTTGTCTTATTAAAACACTGTGGCATTTAGAAAACTAAATGAAATATTATAACAAACTAAGCTATTTTCTTAGCACAAAATTATTTTAAACATATTAAGGTAGAAAAATCTCTGTAATGTATTCATGCCACAAAATTATTTTTCCATGCTGTGGTGGTTTGAAAGAAAATGGCCCCCACAGGCTCATAGGGAATGCCACTATTAGAAAGTGTGGCCTTGTTGGAGAAAGTGTGTCACTGGGGGTGGGCTTTGTAGTTTCAGATGCTCATACCAGGCCCAGTATTACTCTCTCTTCCTGCTGCATGATGATGTTGGCGTAGAATACTCAGCTACCTTTCCAGAACCGTATCTACCTTACTGTGGCCATGCTTCCTCTGTACTAAACCTCTGAACTATATGTAAAACTAACCCAATTAAATATTTTCCTTTATAAGAGTTCCTATGGTCACAGTGACTCTTTACAGCAATAAAAACTCTAAGACACATGCTGAGCTATGCTAAAACCATGTGGTGGATCTTAACTTGTGTGTTGAATCATGTATGCTTTCATGTGTGAACAGGAAATTCCATTCTATCTACCCAGGGGCTGTCAAACAGGAATGTTTACACTTTTTTCCATAGTATTTAAAAATGATCATAAAAAATACTTAGAATAAACTTAAGTAAAAAATCCAAGACTTCTATGTAGAAAAATATGAAATCTTGGTGGTAATAAAATATGTGAATGGCTTAAAAATGACTCCCAATAAAAATCATTTCTTTACCAGTCTCACCAGTGTTAGACACAATATTCATTGGATTAATAATAATTCTTACTAATAATATGAATATTTCTTTTTCAACTTCTTTACCACTTTCCTTCATTGACATTCATTTACATTAGTTGGACTGAATTAAATGTCAAGGACCTAGGGCATGAGGTTTATATTGCTGCCATAAAAAAATTACTAAAAATGTAATTACTTAAAATTTTAGTCAACTTAATACCTTATTGTTTTGTAGGTTATGAGCTTGACACATGGTGCTCTCTGGTCTAAAGTCAAGACACCAAGAGAGATGTGATCCTAAGGAGGCTCTGGGACAACTCAGCCCCTCATCAATTCTGTTCTCTCCCAATCCCTGGCCACCAGACCCTTCTCCAGTTCCAGAAGTTCCACATTTCTCACAGTATTTCCTCTGGCATTGGCTCCTCCCTTTTACTTTTATTGACCTTTGTAGCTCCAGTAAGCCCACACACTGTCAGGATCCCCTCACTACTGATGATAATCACACCATTCATAGAGCTAACATTACTGCCAACCTTAACTCTCTTTGGTTACATTACCAAGCCTATTCATAGATTCTAGATATCATAGACATTGATATCCTGGGATGGGCATTGCTCTGTTTCTCATAGCCAGAAACCACAACCACACTGTGAAATCCTGTTTGAGTCATTAGGAGATCACTTATACGAATAAAGCAACAAATAAAATTGACTTGAAATGCTGCTGAGCAAATAATGGTGACTGGTTTACATTACATAAATTTCATCAGATTTTGAAAAGGCTTCTTAAAATTGCCTCATTTATATACATAGTAAATAATTAGTGGGTTCTGTCTAGTGGACCTGCTGGCTGTCATGGCATGGAAGATCTGACTCTGCACCTGTCCCAAGTCATTGCTGCTGCTGGGTTGAACTTTTGGTGATGCATGTGCCTGAATCTCACCTGTAACTCCAATAAGCTCACTGGTTCACCATATAGAAGTTTAGAGGAATTTTCATTTAATTTTATGGATGCCCTGTCCAGAATGAATGGACCTTTCTTCATGCTTCTTTAGGGAAAGATAAATAATAGGAAAGTATAATAGGAAAGTATGTCAAGGTGCAGCTTACTTTTTATATTTTTAAACATTATTTCTTTAATTTCTGAAATTATAATTACATAATTCACCCCATGCTGTCTTCCTCCAAATCATCCTATATATCCCCTGTGCTCTCCTGCAAATTCTTGCTCTTTTAATGTTATTTGATGTTACATGCAAAAAACCATATGTATGTACATATTTACTTTCAAATAAATAAATACAACCTGCTTAAAAAATAAATTTAATCAGATAATGCAAAAAAAAATCAGCATCACCACACCTTGAAGAAACTTTGGCTTCAGAAAATTTGAAGCTTTAGCAATCATATTGTGAGGATTGGATTCATGTG
The DNA here is from genome assembly GCA_902168415.1 of Peromyscus melanophrys. Classification (NCBI taxonomy): domain Eukaryota; kingdom Metazoa; phylum Chordata; class Mammalia; order Rodentia; family Cricetidae; genus Peromyscus; species Peromyscus melanophrys. The sequence continues at coordinate 28,410 of CABHPR010141284.1, forward strand.
GCATTTGAGGGAATGTTAATGTTCAATATAGAATGTGACCAAAGAATTCCTTATCATTTCAAATAAGGAAACAGTCAAATATCAAAATTTTATCAATTTCTGTGACTGCAATCTTTACTGGTGGCATCAAAGATTCACACAAAGACTTGCTAATATGCCAGATATTAAAAATCATTCATAGAGAACTTCAATATTTCACTTAATATTCATTGTGTATTATAATATTCTGGGCTGTCTAGAATATACTATTATAGTTAAAATTATACTAAAAAGACAAACAGTCTTTACAAAATAAATTCTGAATCAAGTAGAATAAATATGGCAAATGGTAATGGCTTGGATATTATTTGCACAGTTGAATTTCAAAGCATTATTTCTATGTAGCTTTTTAACTTTTGTCTTTTCTGAATGAAAGGCCATGGAAAATTTATCAACACAACTGAAGAATAAACTCTGACTGTGCAAGTCTAGGAGATGGAGAACATTAGGGCATTTATGGATTTTCATTTAGGCCATTACTATTGCAGACTGACTAACAGCAGCCAGACAGTCACAAAAATCATGGAAAAGACTCAAAGCTTTTAGGTACAATTCCATCTGTTTGTTAATGGCCAGACTAGCTCTTAATGCATTAGTCTCTTTGGAGCTATAATCAATACTTTCGAAACTTTCAGCTTTCACAGGCCATGATGTAACAAACTGGCTCAATCAGCCTCTATGTGATATTCTTCTAGTCAAGCAACCAGTCGTCATTTCTGCTTCCTTGGGGTCAGGAAACAACAGCAACCACCAACCAAAAAGGCAAACAAAGTAAAAGCAGAACTGTATAAAGGGTGTTGGAGAAGCTGGAAGCAACAGTGTTTTAATCCAGGTTCAGGCCCTCTATGGACGTACTGAATTTTACTCATGAGAAGGCCGATGCTGGATTTCAGAGTTGAAAGCAACTTAGCAGTGTCACAGAACGTGATCATCCTGCTCATAAATCATTGCTAAATTTTCTGGGAAAATTGGCTTTCCAAGAGCGAGTAGGAATTTTCCTGATGGTATGCTAAACCTTTCCATGGCTTCCCACGGACTATGTAGATTGGCACAACCTTGCCTATACCCAAGTGGATATCTGCTCCCATTAGTTCAGCTATGCATATTTCTGAGGCAGTTTTTAGTGCTACAATTATACTACAATTTAGTGTAATTATTAAAGTTACTGTGAGTAGAAACAAATTTGGTGATAAAAACTATATCAAAAGTTTCGGAATGTCAACCAAAATTTTAGTCACTAAAGTATCTATGTGGTGGTATTGTGTTCCCCAAAATATTGTGTATGCTAATAAACTTATCTGGGGTCAGAGAACAGGACAACCACAATATAAAACAGAGGTTAGGCAGTGGTAGCATACGCCTTTAATCCTAGCATTCCAGAGACAGAAATCCCTCTGGATCTCTGTGAGTTCAAGGCCACATTGGAAACGGCCAGGCACAGTGATACACACCTTTAATCCCAGAAAGCCACACCTTTAATCCCAGGGAGTGGTGGTAGAAAGCAGAAAGGTATATAAAGCGTGAGGACCAGAAACTTGAGGCATTTGGCCTGGTTAAGCATTTGGCTGGTTAAGCTATCAGGCTTCTAGCAGCACAGTTCAGCTGAGAGCCATTGGGATGAGGACACAGTGGCTTCCAGTCTGAGGAAACAAGATCAGCTGAGAAGTTGGCCAGGTGAGAGTAGCTGTGGCTTGTTCTGTCTCTCTGACCTTCCAGTGTTCACCCCAATAACTGGCCTCAGGTTTGATTTTATTAATAAGAACTTTTAAGATTCATGCTACATCTGGCGCCCAACGTTCGTGGTACGAATTCATGAAAAAGCTGTGGCCTTGTGAGCCCCAGCTCAGGCCCGAGCTATACTCGGCCGGTAGTGGTGGCGCACGCTGGTTGGATTTACTGAAGGAGACAGAGGCAGGAGGATCCCGAGTTTGAGGCCAGCCTAGGAGGCTTGCTGGGGAGAAGCTTCAGCCAGAGCCCAGGCACAAACGGTGGCAGCGGGACCATGGAGGCAGCGGCTACTGCTCCGAGTTGCCGGCTCCTTCTCATCGTGTTGGTGACTGCAATGATGCTGCTACCTGGGACAAAGGATTTACTACTGCTTGTTCAGAGAAGAATTGCCAGGACCATCGTGTTACAAGAAAGCATTGGCAAAGGTCAGTTTGGAAAAGTTTGGCAAGACAAATGGTTGGGAGAAATTGCTGTGAAGATATTCTCTTCTAGGGAAGAACATTCATGGTTCCAAGAGACAGACATTTATCAGACTGTGATTACTCCAAACCACAGAGGAGGCACAAAAAAAAAAAAAAAAGAGTTTGCAGTGAACCATGACCACACCTAACAGGGACTTTGAAATCTCCAAAAAGGTGACGGAATCCCACAATGATGATTCCACAAGGACTATGGTAAAGCTATTAAGCTGATTAACACCAAGGAAAGATCAACTTTGGACTACAAACTGTTTATGACTTTTGAGATGACTAGCTGAGATGATCCAGCCTGACAACTACTTGAACAAGGACTTGTGACAAGCCCTGAACTTTCCTATTATACAGAGACTGGACAAATGATACAGGACTTGACAATTAACCCAAAAATTTTCTTTTCAAGATTCCCTAAAGATATCTTCACCCCTAGAAAGAAAAAAGAAAAGGAGAAAATAGATATGAGATAGATCATCAAATCGACTCTGAGAAAAAAGATAAAGAAAAATAGGATAAATAGGTAGATCACTGAATCTACACTGGAGAAAAAGGGGAAGATATAAAAATGACAAAAGGTAGACTATTGAATGTATTATGAAAAGAAAAAAGAGAGAATATGGATATGATAAGATAAAAAGGGAGATTATGGAATCTACTTTTAAAAAGGAACTACTTGTTTTCAATAAGATAAGTAATGAAAACTTTTTGTCTGAATTTGTCAAATGTTACTGGACTGTGTAGCATGAATCTTAAAAGTTCTTATTAATACAATCAAACCTGAGGCCAGTTATTGGGGTGAACACTGGAAGGTCAGAGAGACAGAATAAGCCACAGCTATCTCACCTCGCCAGATCCTCAGCTGGTCTTGTTTCCTCAGACTGGATGCCCCGAGCCCTCATCCAGAATGGGTCTCAGCTGAACTGCTGCTAGAAGCCTGAAAGCTTAACCAGGCCAAATGCCTCTCCAGGGCAAATGCCTCTAGTTTCTGGTCCTCACGCTTTATATACCTTTCTGCTTTCTACCACCACTCCCTGGGATTAAAGGTGTGGCTTTCTGGGATTAAAGGTGTGTATCACCGTGCCTGGCCGTTTCCAATGTGGCCTTGAACTCACAGAGATCCACAGGGATTTCTGTCTCTACCACTGCCTAACCTCTATGTTTAATATTGTGGCTGTCCTGTTCTCTGACCCCAGATAAGTTTATTAGCATACACAATAGTTTGGGGAACACAATACCCCCACAGGACTGGACATTGTTAATATATATAATGGAGTTTTTTGTCTGGATCTGTCAAATGTTAATGGACTAGACATTGTTAATGTAATCTTGACTTATATGTATTGTATATACTTACTGGATATAGTTTTTTCTTGTATTAGTTATAAGCTTTCTTAATTTTAGACAAAAAGAGAGGAAATGTGGTGGTATTGTGTTCCCCAAAATATTGTGTATGCTAATAAACTTATCTGGGGTCAGAGAACAGGACAGCCACAATATAAAACAGAGGTTAGGCAGTGGTAGCATACGCCTTTAATCCTAGCATTCCAGAGACAGAAATCCCTCTGGATCTCTGTGAGTTCAAGGCCACATTGGAAACGGCCAGGCACAGTGATACACACCTTTAATCCCAGAAAGCCACACCTTTAATCCCAGGGAGTGGTGGTAGAAAGCAGAAAGGTATATAAAGCGTGAGGACCAGAAACTAGAGGCATTTGCCCTGGAGAGGCATTTGGCCTGGATAAGCATTTGGCCTGGTTAAGCATTCAGGCTTCTAGCAGCAGTTCAGCTGAGACCCATTCTGGATGAGGACTCGGGACATCCAGTCTGAGGAAACAAGACCAGCCGAGAAGTTGGCCAGGTGAGAGTAGCTGTGGCTTGTTCTGTCTCTCTGACCTTCCAGTGTTCACCCCAATAACTGGCCTCAGGTTTGATTTTATTAATAAGAACTTTTAAGATTCATGCTACATATCTATGTTAAATTAGAATTGGGCAGCGCACTCCAGACAGGGTAAAATCTGTGTCAATATTGCTCTAGACAGCCATTTTAAATTAATCTGATGGAAAATATAAATGTATAAAGACAAGAAGAAACTAAAGCAAAACTTTAGTCAGTCCTTTGAAGGTGCACTTCTCCATACTTAATTGAGATAAAATGTAAATATGTATTCTTACAGTTTCACAGCTCTGTAATCTATCCAGTCTTTTCAAACTATGCTCTTAGCTTATGATAAAGATTATTTCATTTAAATCTATTAACCCTTTCTTTCCATAGTAACCATTCTTTCAAAGCTGTAAGGGAATTGGCTCATTACTCTCTTAAGTATAAAAAATAATATATACTTGATAATTTCATCTAAGGGAAAGAAGTTTGGCCTTGAAAGGACTTTGCTCTTCACTTTCACGAGCCTTGACAAAGAACATAATCCTCCCCTACCACCCCCTGCCCCAGAATCAGTTCCTTCCTCCTAACAAACAGAATTTTCAAAAAGTAGCTGAGTATTTTGACACACATCTATAATCTCAGTGGTTGGCAAGTAAAGGCAAGGAGGGTTAGGAATTCAGCATCATTCTTGGTTCTACCGTGAATTCCAGACCAGCCTGGGCTACATGAGATGCAGTGTCACCACCAAGCAATCAATTAAACAAACAACAACAAACAGGATTTATTACAGCAATCTTGAAGATATTAAATAAGCCAAGTGTGGTGAAAACGCAAAGCAGAAAGCCACTCATTAGATGTGATCTCCCTGTCCTTAAGAGGACTGGCTCACCATGTACTAGAAGTTTTATGCTATTAGATCTTACTTTTGTCTGATGCCCATTATCCTTGAATTACTCTTTGCATAACCTGGTATTGAAAGCAAAATTCTAATTAATTTTAAAATGTCTTAATCATGTGTAGATCCAGAATCTTTTATGACTCTTATAAAATAAATATATGTGTTTCTACAGCCTGAGAAATATTGTTTCTATTGTTCATAAGTAGATTAAGGAATACTATTAGAAGTGTCATACCTTAATGCCTGCATTTGAAGAGTATGAATACCTACATATATAAATATATATATATATATATATATATATATATATATATATA
>CABHPR010141286.1:0-12851 GCA_902168415.1 Peromyscus melanophrys
GATAGATAGATAGATAGATAGATAGATAGAGATGGATGGATAGATAGATAGATAGATAGACAGATAGATATAGATATAGATTGTTGGATCTGATTTTGCACATGAGAGAAAATATGCAATATTTGTTTTTGTCTTTTCCTCTATATTACCCTCTCTTGCCCACCACCCTGCATCCTTGTCTCCTTCTTCCTCCAAAATAGTTTCTTTTACCTTCATGTCACATACATATGGATATACATGTACATTCATAATCTGTGAAAATTATCTTTGTTGTTGCTTAAGTGTCAGTAGGACATGACAAGCGCAGTGAGAACACGATTGTTATTTGGTACAATGTATGACTTGTGGATCATTGCTACTCTGAATAACACTGGTGACATTTGGAAGAAGCCACGTGAGTTATCAGTCAGTTCCTCCTATGGTTTCCTTGCTGAATATAGCTAGTTCTCCAACACAGGCCACACCCAGTCATTTGCCTCTCTTATTCAAAAGTCCCCAGGGGCTTTTCAGGAGGATATTCAGACCCTCCATGGTCTGTTTCGAGAAGCTTCCTCCTTCTCTCATGCTCTGGTCCCTGTAACCTGCAGTGTTCTGCTTCAACTCTTAGGATCTTGCCTCGGTTTCCCATCTCCCTTCCTCAGAATATCAGCTACTTCTGTGATATTCCTATAGGGCTGCCTTTGCACTTCTTCTGGGCAGTCCCTTCACTGTGCCTTTCTATTGTGGTTTCAGGTTGTCTATCTTCCAGTAGGGCCCAGAGAGTTAAGGAGCACGTGCTGATGTGATTATGTCCATGCTTCCTGGTAGGATCCGTGGGAGTGAGACAAGGGGAAGCCAGTGATTCTTGAAGACTTGGTTCACTGGGATGAACACAGCCCTGGAAATACACAAGCTGTTTACTCCTTACACTTCATTTAAGAATTTCCACTAGATGAACCACCCAATCCACAACACAGAAATAATCTGCTGCCATAGAAAATGACTTCTCCACCATCTCTGGCCTTCAAATTCTGGCATCTGACTTTAGTTTACATAACCTTTTACCTTATAATTTTTGTCTGATTATGCAAGGAAATTGGGGGCTCACAGCTTTGGAGAACTAGGCACGAATCGTAATGAAAACCAGACAAGAGTGCCAACAAGAAGCAGAAGGGAGCCGAAGGGATTTTACCATGAAGGAACTTCTGGCTAAGCATTATGCCTTAGTTTGCATGGTGACCAGTGTTTGTGATGCAACTGCTCTGCCACTCTTTGCGAGCCTGGTCTTAGCTCACAGAGCTGTGTGCTTATTTAATGCTAGTAAGTGTGTGTGTGTGTGTGTGTGTGTGTGTGTGTGTGTGTGTGTGTGTGTGTGTGATGGAAGGAAGGAAGGAAGGAAGGAAGGAAGGAAGGAAGGAAGGAAGGAAGGAAGGAAAAAGGGGAGGAGACAGGAGGAAAGTCCCGACTTTAACCAAGTCAAGTTCCTGTGGCCCAGAGCACCCACATCTGTACACTAGGAGCTGTTTATTTCATAGTGTCTAGCACATCAGCACCTCATATCAAGGCTCTAGTTGAGTAACTGTCTACTGATGATAAGACCACACGCGAGGATAAACCCCCACATGGGTAAGTAATGGCATTTCCCCAAAGAATAAATTTCACCTTACCACTTTCTGGATCTAGAAAAAATTCATTGTTTCCAGATCCATAGAGTGAGTATCGTATATCTCCATTGGATCCAATATCCGCATCCTTGGCACTGACCTTCAGGATGATTTTATTTGATGGAATGTCTTCTGGAAGAGATGCTGAATATGCAACCTGGGCAAAGGTCAGCAAGAGTGTGTCAATCATTACTGCCTGTGGTACAATATCCTCCATTGACAGTGCTACAGCAGGCTAAATCATTACTGCCCGTGGTACAAATTTCATAGCTACCATTTAAGCAGATTTCTTTAAAATTCATTCACATGGTTTAGCTTTTGTGGTTTCTTTCTTTTGCCTGAGACCACATTTCAGTGTGCAATAAAACTTACTATATTCATTTTATTACATTTCTGTGCACAATCACTTACAAACATTTATTGAGCACTTACTGTATGTAAAGTGAATAGAAGATATGACTGGTAAGAACACAGTGGTGAAGGAAGCAGATAACAGTACTGCACTGTGAGATTTGACACTCTGACACACTGGCTCTGTCCATTTCTCTGTTGAGGCCAAATGGGCTCCTGGGATTGTTTTCACCTCTTTACAGAGTCATGGGCAACATCTGGCCTTAGTATGTGAGATTAAGTCTACATACATCACTTGTCTAAGATACAGAACACAAATACTGTCTCTTGGTCCACAGGTTAGAAAACATAGATTAACAATTATTTAATTTTGGCAAAAGAAATGCAATCTAGCTCTTGTGTCAGCGTTGTGAGTTTGTACAACAATGGAAAGGCTATTTCACTGGGGTCTGGAGACCTCCCTCAGCAACCATGCTGCCACGGACAGCTGTGTCATCTGCAAACAGGCAACTCACCCATAGGGTCCATTTCTCTTCTCCAGTGACTTAGATAGATGCTGAGAATTACTTAAAAAGATCCTTTACGAATTACTTAAAAGTCAACTCTAAGGCTCATCATTTCTGTTTAATTGGGGAGTGGCATGGGGATTGTATGAACGATCTTGCTGGCTATCTAGTCTGTTTAATTGGGGAGTGGCATGGGGATTGGGTGCTTGGTCTTGCTGGCTATCTAGATTCCTTTCACACTTAGGACATTTTATCCCAGACTCGACTTCCTTCCCTCTGATGTCCAATTGGAGACAAGAACAGATGTTAGTCTGGATTTAGGAAGAAATGTGCAATGGGTTTGAATTTCATTTCAGAGGAATTAAGCCAGGTTTTAAAAAGCAGTTTTCATCCCTGAAGCTCACCTGATCACATACTGGGCTGTTGTCATTCACATCACTAACAGTCACTTCCACCATGGCTTGTGTGACAAAGAGTCCATCAGAGGCAGTGATATTGAGGAAGTAAATGTCTTGTTCCTCTCGATCCAGAGGTCTCTTCACATAGACCTTCCACTCACTCTGCACCATGCCCAGGGCAAACCGTCCTCGGGGGTTCCCTCCTGTGGTGGAGATAGAGCTTCTGAGAACTCACAGTGGACACCTACATGAGAGTCCATGTGGGGGCATCCAGGTGTCCCTAACACTGTATCCTTATGATACTGAAAAGAGTGGAGAGTCCCTTCATTTCTCCTGCAAAAAGCATGATATTTATATGCTCATCTTGTGTGGAAAGTGCAACAGCAACTTTCTGAGATAATCAAATCCACTTAGAGAAGCTGGGGATGGTCCTTTGTTTAGTTTCCCTTAAAGATAATCAGATTCAAACTGTGAACTATCAATTGGCTCCTCAGGATGATGCAATTGTCTTTCCACTCGGTCTCAAGAGAGGCTGCATTACACTGTAGTTCCTGTCACCAAGACAATTTCATTAGCTGCTGAGCTGATGATACAATCAAAGAAAGGCAGCTAGTTCTGTTAAGCGATCTTTTAACGAACGCTTTATCATACAGCTGAGGTCTCCTCACGAGGACTGGAGTTTGGGGAGAAAAGTTTGTACCACAGAGGACAAACCATTAGTATTAAATAGTACCAACAAGAGGTCATTTAAGAAACAGCTTAAAGATAAGCATTGTAATGAAATCAAATGGATGAGCATGAAGTTGTAAAACTGGAAAGTAGAAGAGCTGGAGTAGGGTGGCCCAAACAGATTTCCTTTCCAGTCATGATCCTGCACAGATAAAGCAGCTTGACAAGAGATAGGAAGAGGGAAAGAAACTTGACTTCTCCTCACTAAGGGAAAATCATGCCAATTCTGACACCTGGAAAGGCTGGGCCAAAGACGACAGGAAATAGAATGCAGACTGGGGTGGCCATTTACTTGGTATTCAGTAAGTACTTATCCTCTGCTCTAGGCCACTATTCTAGACAGCAGGGATTCAGCAGTAGATGAGACCACAAAAACTGTTTCATCAGTAAAGCTCAAGTCATAAAGGGGAAGGCGATGGATGACATGACCAAGTAAGTGGCTGAGACAGCCCCATTGCCTTGGGTTCCTCCGGGTGTACCCCAACCCCCCACACTATGGAAATGGTGAAAGACAAATTTTACCAAAAGAACCCACCAGCTAACCTCTGCTTACTATTCCACATTCATCAACAACATACACTCTGGGTTTGATTGCATAGGCATTCTGGAAGCACCCACCCCTCCTGTCCCTTCGTGGGGCCCTGAACAGTCTGCAGCTGCTCGATTCATGGATTTCCCTTTCCTCAAATAAACTGTTCACCATTTTAATGTGAAGCTTGGTATGGTGGTACACATCTGTAATGCCAGCACTGTGAGACTGAGATGGGAAGGTCATGAGTTTAAAGTCAGAATGGGCCACATAGTGAGTGAATGCTGTGGGATGTTCTGTATGCTGTGAATATGTTGCTCTGATTGGTTGATAAATAAAAAGCTGATTGGCCAGTAGCCAGGCAGGAAGTATAGGTGAGATAAACAGACAAGGAGAATTCTGGGAAGGGGCAGACACCAGCCACCACCAAAGGAACAACATGCCAGCAGACCGGTAAGCCACGGCCATGTGGCAACTTATAGATTAATAGAAATGGGTTAATAGAAATAGGTTAATTTAAGATATAAGAATTAGATAGCAAGAAGCCTGCCATGGCCAGCAGTTTTAATTAATATAAGCCTCTGTGTGTTGACTTGGGGGACGCAAGTGGGAGAGATTTGTCCAGACCGCTGGCAGGCCGGGACACAGAAAAACTTTTAATTACAAGTGAAGAGCAAAATGAAGAAATGAACGCACCAATTTATCTTGGAACACAATAAGCAAAAGCACACAAAAATATGTATATTACAAACTGTTATTTCACTGTAAGAATGGAACTGGCTCACTTCATAATCAATTTTTTTAATAAAAAGGCAAACATGGTCCTAGAATTCTGAATATTATCCTGGTTCCAGAGCCCCTTCACTATAAGAAAACACAGGATAAATGGACCCAAGTCGTATTAGATGACACATTGCTCCACTAGAGCAATGGTTCCCCCCTTTCTATAGGATTTTTCTATCAGTGTAGATATTTTTGGTCCTCACAGGATGGTAGTGAGTCTGTCTACTACTGGAGTACCGTGGGTGGAGGGACCAGGCATGGCTGTGAAGCAACCTGGAATATATAAAGAGCAGCCTGCCTACCATAAGAGACGCACCCAGCCCCAGGTGGCGGCAGTGGTGACTGAGAAACCGTGCCTTGGGAGACTCAGGTTCCTCCCTGTAATATCACTTTCTGCCACCACTGGCTAGAATTCAATTGTGCTTTAGTTGAATATTATTCCAGCACACACACAAAGTTAACCTCTCTATTAAACGCCTTCAATGAAGGCAAGCCCACACCATTCCTTTGTTACATAAAATGATTAATGTTCCTTTGTTAGTCTGAGGCAGCACAGCCAACTTGTGCTACATCAAGAGCAAAGCTTAAATCTAATTAAAATCAGTTGGTGGTTGGCTCTGCTAATAGTACGAGGGGCTTTAAGCTGCGCTGCACTCATTGCTTTAGAGAAGCTGATGGGATGGTCCTTTAAATCATCCACTGATACTTCAGAGACTATGTAAAAATAATTGAGGCTGGGTATTTAACAATTCTTTCAAGTACAAATGGGTCCCTCAGAGTGTCTTCCCTCCGAAACAAAATACAAATAAGTCAAATCCTGGCTTCTTTCTTGTCTCTCCTTAGCAAGGTGCTCTGTGCTTTAACTGAAGAAATACACATTTTTATGGAATAAGATGCCAGATTTTAGAGAAAGCACAAAGTACGTGAAGTGTTCTTAAGTGAGAAATGCCATCTCCTTAAAAGACACAAAGAACAACCTTGGGAAAGTGTGACAATCTCAGGCTTTCGGTGTTTGCTCCAGTACAGGTCTTATTCTGCAGTGATGAATTAACTTTTCCACTAACTTACTTAAGCAGAATCTGTGTCCTGAGGGCATCCTAATTAATTCATTTTTTCCCCCTGAATAACGTGATTTTTCTAAGGGGAAAGCCACCTGACTACAGTATTGATGGTTTATTTAAAATCTTTTGGCACGTGGCTTATGTTCTGGCTCGGAAAGTCTCAGCATCAAGGTGTTGGCTCCAAGGCCCCAAATGGTTTTTAGGAAGGGCTTCCCTAGCACTGCCAATCCTTCCCTCTTCGTCGCTGAAAGTGGGTCATCCCAGAAAACTCTTCCTGAGCAGGGGCAGACTCTTCACTCTGACGTGAATCCTGCAGCCTCGCAGAGCAATGGTGACATTTTTGTGTGTGACACACTTAGTGTCTTATTTGCCTATCTTGATCTTTCTGGTGAACAACAACTTACTATTGGGGAAGACGGGCAGGAGTGCCAGAGAAAAAGGGCTGTTGGAGGAAATATCCTTTGATCCCAAGTTATAGATTTAGAAATTCTCAGCAAAAGGTCAAAGCGAGACCTTTAATTTTCATGTGTGTGCGACAACACCTTCTTATAACCAGAAGAAAGCTGCGCACGAAGCTTAATGGGGGACATACCATTGTTCTTTAGCATTATTGAAAGCTCAGAAGGGGATCAAAGTTTAAAAACACCTCTTCCTACTAAAAAGAGCTGTTGTTTTATTTTCTTCAATTAAAATATTTTGCTTGGGTTTTGTTTTTTAAAATGACAGGAAGTGGTGCTAAGGTTGGTACCAGCTCATGTATGAGCATTGTAGACTGTGGATGAGCGAAGAACCTCTGGAACAACTGGAAGTTTCCATGTAATCAGATTTCTCACTCAGAGCCAGAAAGTGCCACCACTCTTCTCCTCATCTCATCTACCTGCCACTGGTCACTGCCCACCTTTCTTCAGTAAGGAGAGCATGTGGGAAAACTGGGTGATGGGACTTACCCGTAATGTGGTAGCTCACTTGGCGATTTATGTTGGAGGTATCTTTGTCCAAGGTGCTGAGAACAGCTACCACCTCTCCTGGGGGGTCGCTCTCCTTTACATTTCCTCGGTACACCTCATGAGCAAAGACTGGTGCATTGTCATTTATATCTGTCACCTTGACTGAGACCAGAGCCATGGAAGAAAGAGAGAAAGCCTCTCCAAGGTCAGAAGCTACCACAGAGAAGGAGAAGGCAGGGTCTGTTTCATGGTCCAGGTCCTTCAGTGTACTGATCCATCCTGTGTTGCTGTCAATACTGAATGCTTCCATTACCTTTTCGAGATGGGAATCTGAGTGTAGGGAGTAAGTGACCTGCCCATTGGCTCCCCAATCCATGTCTATGGCTCTCACCTGGGCAAGCTTGGTGCCGACAGGCATTCCCTCCATTATGATTGTCTCGTAGCTTGATGTTTCAAAGACTGGCTTGTTGTCATTCAGATCCAATACCTTGACATCTACATCCACAGTGAATACAATGTCCACCTTGTCCAGCGGTATAGTAGCTGCTACTTTAAAGTGGAAAGCTGGGCTGACTTCATGGTCAAGGCGCTTGTCGAGCTTGATAGCGCCTGTCTCTTGTTCTATGATAAAGACACCCTCTTTGTTATTCTCTGGCCGTTCTCCATTAACCGTGCTGAACCGGACACTCTGATTGGGCAGAATCCTCAGGGTGTCCACTGTGCTTCCAATGGCTGTATCTTCTGCAATGGTAAAGGAGTACTGTGACTGGGTGAATGAAGGCAGGAATGTTTCAGGGGGCAGGACGTGGATGTAGACAGGAATGAGGGAGTGCCTGACTGGGATGCCACCATCTACTGCCTTCACGAAGAAGGACAGCACTGTATTTTTTAGTTGGTAAAAATTGCCCTTGGTCACCATCCAGCCATTATCAGGATCAATTTCTAAGAGGTCAGCCACTGAGACTGAGGCCTCACTGTAGAGAGAATATGTAATCCTAGAATTTGCTCCATCATCCGGATCCAAAGCTTGAACTTGAGTAACTAAGTGGCCCCTTCCTACGTCAGCCCTGACGCTGGCCCTGTACTCCACCGTCAGGAACTGAGGGGCGTTGTCATTCTCATCCACCACAATCACCCGCACGGTGCAGAATGTTGTCCTCCCCCCTCCATCCAGGGCCCTCAGGTAAATACTAATATCTCCTTCCAGAGGGTTTTCACGGTCTAGTCTTTCTGTTGTGATGATCTGTCCATTGCTGTCTATGAGGAATCGATCCTTGGCAAAGTCATTGATGATGGAATAGCTGATCTGTCCGTATGTTCCTGGATCCCCATCTGTGGCCGGGACATGAATGACCTTTGTCCCAGAAGCTGCATTCTCTCTTACCTCAGCTACGTATGTGCTTTGTGAGAAGGCAGGGCTGTACAAGTTAGCCCCAAGGATTCTGATGTGCACCTGGGCAGTGCTGGTAAACAGCCCATCAGACACAGACACATTGAGACTGTACAGAGGCTCCATGCGCTGCTTCCTGTGGTTAGACAGTGTGAGGACTCCACTCTTGCTGTCCATCAGAAAGCTCGTTCGGTCATTCCCAGATAAAATGCTGTATTCCAACCGGTCAAAGTCAGAGCTGTCTGCATCTGAGGCTTGCACACAGGTTACAAAATGGCCCCGGGGGGCTAATTCACTCACATAGGACTCATAAATGAGCTGATTAAAAACTGGGGGGTTGTCATTGACATCAGATATGTAGATGTGAACCAGAACTTCACTGCTCATGGGTGGGAAACCATTATCAGTTGCAGTGACTTTCAAGGTGCAATGTTGCACCAGCTCATGGTCTAGCATCCTCGCTGTCAGGATTAAACCACTTGAGCTATCGATGTGAAAGTAATCTGTGCTATTGTAGGTATCCTGGACAATCTGATAATGCACCAGCTTGTTGTTTCCTGAGTCTGCATCTGTTGAGACAAGTTGCAGAACAGGGGTTCCAATGAGAGATGCTTCAGATAGTGTTGTGTTGTAGGTGGGCTGATCAAAAACAGGAGGGTTATCATTGACGTCATCCACTAGCACATCCACAGTGACTTCAGCCCTGGCACCTGTAAGAGCATCACTGGCTCTCACTGTCAACTTGTAAACAGATGTGACTTCATAATCCAAAGGACTAATGACTTTCAGGACCCCTGTGTCAAAGTCAATGTTAAACTGTTGGAAGGGATCCCCGTCAATGATGAGGTATATGATGCCCTGGCCTTCTGGGCTGGTGGCATTGATACTGAGAATGGGGGTGTCCATTGTGACATCTTCATTGATTGATGCTGTATAAAAGGGCTTATCAAACACAGGCATTGCTTTGTTAACAATGGTGATGGGAAGTTCCACTGATTTGGATAGAGATGGATTGCCACCATCCTTGGCGAGGATGGTGACTCCGTAGTCAATGTTGGAGAGGTCTGAGTTGAATGCTTCTTTTAAAATCACATTCCCTGAATTAGGGTTAATTTCAAAGTGGCCATAGTCATCCTGCAAGATGTAGGTCACTTCTCCATTGGCACCTTTATCTTTGTCGATGGCTGTCACCCGGTATATCAGAGTCCCTGGCTCAGCATCAACTTGCACAGCAGCATAGTAAGGGAGGCCCACAAAGACAGGAGAGTTGTCATTTACATCTTCAATGTTAACCCTGACTACCACCCTTGCCACACGCAAATGGTCCAGCTCACGACTGGCTTCCACCACCAACTCATACAACTCCTGTTCTTCGCGGTCAAAGGGTACTCCTGTGGTCTGAATGACTCCTGAGGTAGATTTTATCTGGAATTTATTTCCTGGATTTAAGATGCTGTATTTCAAGGGCTCATTAAGGCGGTTTCCAACTGCATTGACAATAGCAACTTTGGTTATATTTGTGCTGTTCTCTGAGATGGAGGTGGAATAAAAGCTTTGTGTGAAGTGGAGGCCACTGTCCATGGCTTCTTTAACCATGATGGTGACCATGGCAGTACTGTAGAACTTCCCATCAGATACTTTGACTATCAGCATGTAATGATCTTTGGAGAGATTATTGTTTTTTATGGTGAGTACTCCACTATTTGGGTCCATTAGAAAATGATCCACACTCCCTTCCATGAGGCTATAGGTCAGTTCAGGGGGTACCTCAGAGTCAGGGTCTGTGGCACTCACCTTTAGAACCTCCACACCAACATAGGTGGGGAGAAGTAAGACAGTCTCAAACACAGCCTGAGTGAACACAGGTGGGTTGTCATTCACATCTGTTACCTCAATGTTGACTTCAACAGGGCTCTCTGCAGTCAGCTGGGGGCTCCCGCTGTCTCTCACATGCACATGGAAATGGAAATGTGCAATGGCTTCATGGTCCAGGTTGGCAATTGTTCTGATGGCCCCTGTGCTGGAGTCCACTGTGAAGAACTTCTTGGCTGTGGACTCCACAATCTGATACACCAGTAATGCATTTTGGTTACTGTCTGCATCGGTGGCTCGGATCACCAATGGGCTGCTGTCTAGGCTCCTGACAATGCTGTTGATGGGGGCAGCCTCACTCAGGCTGCCTGAGTATTGAGAGAAGAGGAACACTGGAGGGTTATCATTTTCATCTACAATCTGAATGCTGACAGTGGCATTGGAAGCCATGCCTGCCATGTTAGTGGCCTGAATGATGAGTTGATAGGCAGAGGTCTGTTCATAATCCAGAGCTCTCCGAGTTGTGATGACTCCAGAATATGGATTTATGGTAAAGACTCCATTGATGTTTCCATCTTTGACCTCATAAATGAGGGTTGACTGGCTGATGGCCGAGATCAGGATGACAGAAGTTCCAATATCAACATTTTCGTTTACTTCGGCTTGATAGTCTTTGTGAGTGAACTTGGGATGGGAGTTATCAGACATGCTGATGGAGATACGCACAATTGCAGTGGCAGACATTGGTGGAGAGCCTTGATCTGTGACTTTAACTGACAGGACAAACTGACCCATGGCTGTCATGTCTGGCTCTTTGGAGATGGTGATGAGGCCCAGGACTGGTTCAATCTTGAACGTGTTCCCCGTGTTCCCTAAAACACAGAGATAAATGGGGAAATGAGTTGTGAAAGGGTTATTAAAACCTTTCAGTGGAGAATCAACCTTCCTCTTAAGGCACTTGTCTCTAATTTGGCCAGCAGTGAGCAGATGTTCATACTCTCTCCCAATCATTCTGGTAACAAAAGGAGAACTTTCTTTCTATGATATTGAGAAACAACTCAAATGATTCCTAATACAATTATATCAAATCAGTAGCTTCTCAATCCAGGATAATGTCACTAGCAACACTATAGCTCTGTGTACACATTTGAACTGGGACACAAGAGCACTTACAGCAGAGTCCCTTCTGCTTGGTGTATATGGAGTTTCCTCTTTCTTGGACCCATGAGAAGAGAGATAGCTGGGATTGGCATATACCTCCACTAATACATCTGCCTATGTGTATGTACACATGTTGTAACTGCAAATATAAAATGAATATGTATCAGTACCTATTATAGGGCTGTATTTTCTGTCTTAATCCTTAAAAAAGAGCACTGTAGGAATAGTTTCAGAACACCATCATAGTCACATGGTTTCAGGTTGTGCCATTGGTAGGCTTTGGATATGGAAGCCATGCTACTTTTTCACATGAAAACAGGCTTTCTCCAAAGGTGACTCTGGTTAGGTGGGTATTCTTCTAAGTCATTGCTTGCTTTGCAAGTTTTAAGGATTTCCTCAGGACTCCCCTTCCTCTCTCTAGTCTGTTGTTTGTCCCTTTCCTGTACTGCATGAATACACACAGGCACAGATGTAGGTGTAAAAGCAGACACAAGAAACGCAAGATCATTACTCTAATCTGTAGCTGTTCTGTTTACTCCACATTAGGGAGCTTTCAGGAAAAGTGGGACAGTGATGATGAGCAAAACTGTCCTTGAAACCACAGACATGAGGCACAGCTCCTGTGAAATGGAGGCCTGGGTGCTGCTGTGACATGTCTGGCATGGGAAAGAAGAAAAAAAACATTTTTGCTAAGTATGTGTAGGCCCAGCATCCATGTCACCCAAGCAATGGTCGTCATCTACAAGTGACAGTGGCACACAGAATGCTAATAGTTCATGTCCATGTTCATTGATGTCAATGGCCTACTTCACAGTCAGCAGGTGAGTCCTGCCTCACTCTAGGTCAACAGACCTTTACAGAAGGAGTGAAGCTAAGGCATATTTTCACTCCAGTTGGCCTTCATAACCCTGCTGTCCCATCACTGCGGAGCCACATGATGCACCCTTCCAGGGCCAAGCTGGGCCTCTCCACTCTTTCCCTCTTCAATATATTGAGCTTCCCTTAGAGTTGGCTACTTGCTTATTCTTTTCTTCTACTCATGAATCTTTGGAAAATCAACATCTGATTATGGCTTGGAATATGTGGTTCCTGTAGACTTTTGGCAACATGGCTAAAGCTGTGTTGCCCTTGCTTATCTGGTACACAGCAGAGCAGCTGCCACAAACACCGGGCTCAGTAATTACTGCAGAATGACCAATAGGAGAGGCAGGCTTGAAAACGATGTTTCCTGCATCTTAGGATGTGCTCCCAACCCTTGTCGCCTTTTATTTTGTTGAGTTAGAGGCAACACTAGCACTGAACCCCAAACCTATACAAGACTCAAAGCTCTGCTACCCCCTGCCCCCACCCCAACACTTTGCTTTAGTCCAAAGTAAAAGCTTCAGTGTGACTTAAGACCAGGCAAAAGACAGGAATTTTATAGCCCACCAGTAAACAGAATACAATCTGGCTTATCTGAGGCTTGTGAGACAAGTTCAATAAAACCTAGCATTTTATACAACCAGCTATCACTTGCTTCTGTTTCCATCATCTGGAAAGGA
>CABHPR010141286.1:12951-50919 GCA_902168415.1 Peromyscus melanophrys
AGGCTGTGTGTTTGTGTGTGTGTGTGTGTGTGTGTGTGTGTGTGTGTGTGTGTGTGACAGGAAGGCCGGGTGGGGGAGGTTGGGCTGTGTAAGAGGGACAGGCAGGCCCAGGGTCAGGCTGTGTGTGTGAGGGACAGTCTGGCGTAGGGCTGTGTGTAGGACAGGCAGGTCCAGGGTCGGGCTGTTTGTGTGAGAGACAAAGGCCTGGGGTAGGGCTGTGTGTGGGAGGGACAGGCAGGCCCAGGGTCGGGCTGTGTGTTTAGAAGGGCCTGAATACTGTGACAGTCTTGCCATGCATAGTGTAACTCTCATTAGACTCCTACGCATAGAATCAAAGGCTATTTTTTTGAGATATTTATCATTCCCGGAATTTTATTTTTCAGGAAATTTGTGTTTTCTGTGTAAAATATGTATTAAAGATAGAGCTTTTCATTTGTATTTCAGTCACTTGTGAAAAAAATGACCGTACTCCATGCTCCAGTCATGGAGGTAAAAATGTGAGTGAAACAAGCGTTTTCAGGGATGTAACTAATACGTTTCTTGAGAACCTAAATATTAGTTTAAAAATCATCTGAAGCCCCAGGAATAAAAGTAGCAAATTTATAAATATAATAAACAGATAAATGTCAATAAAATGGTAAGAATGGTGGAAATAAAGCCTTACATCCAAATGTTTACAGTGACATGAGGTAATGTATGTGGATGAATACAGGGAAATGAAAAGACAAGATTAGATGGTACCTTAAGAAGAACAGCTGAGGACGGACAGACTGGAAAATGCTTTCTGTGATATTTAATATTCACTTCTTAATTTCCTTATTTGTAAACTAGAGGAATAAAGATGATTTAGTGCAGTAATAACAATATTCTGTGGTAACTAAGAGGTATAAAACAGCGTTTCTAAGTAGGTCTAGATTTATGGATGTCCTAACAGTAATGTGTGGGAAAACTCTTCAGGCACATGACCATTAGTGAGCAACGTCTTCTGTGCAGATGCTAACTCTGACCCATTTAAAAGGCAGCACCTAATCTAAAAAGTAGTTTTTAGATTATCATTTGATACAGGGGCTTTTTATATGTTATTGGCTTTGCTTTTTCTTAAATTTTTATTCCCAAACTACTTTCCTACCATGCTTATTTTAATTCAGCTGCTCACACAAATGCTCTACATTTAAGAGAAGGGCAGGAAGCTGTCCCATACTGTCATGGAGAGAGTGTGCATTTGGCATTGCACCCACAGATATGCCACAGAACACTTTGGGAATGTGCAGCATGAATATTCAAAAACGGTAAAACGGAGGAAGGGACACAGAACAGATAAGGGAGACTTGTCAATTTTAGCTTCATGGTCTTTTTTTTTTTTCTTGCTTGGACATTCATCTCTGTCATAAATGTTTTTTAGCTATCCACCTCCATCTATACCCTTCTCTTCAAATGTTAACATCCTTTGAAAACACACTAAGATTTAACACACATGCTCTTATTTATTTATCTGTCTGTTTAAGCAAGCAGTTCAGGTTCCACAGCCACCAACTGCTCTGTTGCTCAGTTTGCCTCCAACCTAGGTAAGGTGTTTGTGTTCATGATGGGTGTGCCAGGATTCCTGAAGTCTGCAGCCCACCTACTGGTAAGTGAACCCAACTGTGGTTATTTTAGTCTAAGTCCGTGGCTTGTTTGGTTCTGGGATCTGGGCCACTGAATTCATTACACACTTCTTTTCTTCATTTCAGAAAACTCCAAGATTGAATGCAAGGAAGGAAGCTCTTTCCTTGCTGCCAATATTGAAATGCTAAGAGCTTTACACACATCATTGCACAAAGAGGTTGGTGGGTTTATAGGGTGGGCTGTGCTGCCGAGGGTGGGTGTCATGCTTTGTGCTGAGGTCTCTGCAGCTCTCACCTGCTTCTATGGAATATATGAGCTCTGCATTTTCCCCTTTGTCTTTGTCCAGAGCTGTCACTTGCAGAACAACTGATCCCAGAGCAGCTGATTCGAACACCGATGCTTCATACAGTGGATTGGTAAAGTAAGGGCTGTGATCGTTAGCATCTTCCACGTTCACAATGACTCGGGCCAAGTTTCTTCGGTAAGGAAATTCCTGATCTCTGACCTTTGGGCAAAATATAAGAAGCAGTAGGACTAAAAACTTGAATTGCAAAGAACTCACAATGCTATGTTTGTTGAGAAAATAAAATGAGATAATGCATGCAAAGTGCTTGACCCAGTCTTGCACAACACAAAGCACTCCACAACAGTGGCATTACAGAAGAGAGAGAGAGAGATTGAGACTGTGAGCTATCTGAGAGCAGGGCAACATCATCTCTATTGTTTCACTTGATGCCTGGCCTATGATGTAATACATGGGTACCACAAGCCCAGTTCTCTCACTTCGTTTCCATAGTCATTTCTTCCTGGTTATGTATTTATATTCTGTCATGGAATGGTAGAGACTCTTCTAAGGGGTGGGATTAATAAATACAGTAATGTTACTTTCATCCATTCATTCATTTAACTAACATTTATTGCTATTTATGATGCCAGGTTCATGGTGTAAGTAGAGTGGTTCAGTAACGAACCAGACAGTCTTTACCTTCAAGAATATTAGGATCTTTGAAATGGGTGATACAAGCAAGCCACAGAAAGGCATAATACCAAGCAGTTAAATGCTGGCATGGAATATATTTAAAGGTCCTCATAGTGAGTGGGAAGAGGAACGTAATCTAACACTCAAGTTCTTGGATGAACAAACAAGCAAAAGGTAGAAGGAATAACATGATGGTGATGGTGACAAGTGATAATTTTAGGCAAGCAGAGCTCAGAGCTGCTGGAGAACCTTGACCACTAGAAAGATGCATTCAGTCATAATGTCTAAGAACCCTCAGTGTGATTTTGCCAGACGAACTTGCTCAATGACTTTAAAATTCCCCTGAATTGCATATGGGAGAAGCTTATAAATAATCTATTCTTTATCCGTGTGGCTCTGTTATTATTTGATGTATCGTTAGTTGAATTAATACCCCTCCTTTTTCAGTTTTAAGCTGCATAACTCTAGAGAAATGCGAAGACATTGGAACATATACAAGAGGATCTATCAAGGAGAAAAGCATTTTCATGACTGGTACAAGGGAGGAATGAGCAAGTGAGGCTTGGAAGAAGGTGGCCTGAAGCAGTCATTTGTTCTAAGCATCTAACTACATAAATGATGAATGACAGTGGGTGACCAAACTGATTTTTGAGTTTGCTGAGGGAAGGATGAACAGAAATGACTCCAAAAACAATGAGAATGGGATTATTCACCACTGTGAGGCTTCTCTTCCTAAAATATCATGTAAACATCATCATGGTCAGTGTGTCATGCTGGAATTCTATAGCTTGGTCATCCATGCCCAAGGATACAACTGAACTCTATTTGGAGATTTTTTTTTTAATGAATTGAACACTAGCCCCAAGAGTGCGAAGACTTTGTCTCAGTGCTTATGAGATTGCTTGCTACAAAATATGTGCTCAAGAATATCTGTGCATGAATGAATGAATGGCCATAGTGGTGAACCAGGTGACCTCTGGGAACTGCTCCTTCTGTCTCCTAGGATCTTAGGTGGAAACTGTAGCTGAGGGTATGGCACTCAAGTTGCCTCTCATCCAAGAAGATTGCAGTGAAGGAAAATGTTACTGTTGTGGATGACTTGGGAATTCATAGGTTTAGGCATACCAAACTCAATCAGTGCAGGAGATTAAATCACCCTTCCTGTTCTCCAGGAGTATAATGGGAGCCCTGATAGGCAGAGGCTGTGCATGCCAGAGTTGTTCTGGGGCTCATTATAGGGACAGATTGTAGGCCGTAAGTGAGTCAATGAAAATTCTTACTCATCTTTCTTGCCCACTGGATGGATTAACCAAAAACCCCACTTTAAACGCAAAGCCATGTCTATATAATTTGAAAGAAGGTAAATGAATTCAAGAGTCTCTGAAGATTTAATGCATGTTCAGTTCTTTAGGGGTCACCAGTATTATCCGTAGGTCCAAAACCAATGTGATACGTCATAAACTGGGTCTCTGAACACTTCCAAGGACTGAGCTTCATGTGGGCTGAGCAAATGACCACCCTTTTGAAGAGCTTCTCAGGGGGCTTCTTTTAAACTTTTCCACACAATCTTCTGGTTCCAAACAAACCCCTGAGTTGGGGACATTGTCTGTTGCTTTCCTCTCTAACCATCTGTCAGCAGCATTTTCTGAACAGCCAGCATCTGCAGAATGTATCTAATATTTAAGGTTGACAAAAACTATGGAGTTACTTTCTAAGAAGAGTAACTTCTGCATTGAAATACAAAGGCTAAACTGAATGTACCCGGACAGTGCAAAGGCTGGATTTACAGAATTTAAGGGCCCTGGCTTTCTGAAGAGTGAGGTATATGCCTTGGCTGGCTAATGGTTCTGTCAGGAGAACAAAATCATGAGTCTGGTCCTACCATTATGTTGAGGATGTGCTTGTCCTGGGCCTCATGATCCAGCCTTTCAGCAGTGTAGAGCACACCCGTGCTGGGGTCTATCTGGAACTTCCTCATGCTGATGGCATCAATGCTACTGTGGATGGTGTAGCTCAGCTTATGCTTCTCATCTCTGTCTGTGGCCTCAATCTGCAGTATCTCTGTATCAGGAAGCACATCCTCAGAAATTGTCACGTCATAATGTGGCTGGGAGAATTCTGGGCCATTATCATTATTATCCAGCACTTTGATAAATACCTGTAGTCAAAAGAAGACAAGAGTGATAAGGAACCCCAACTCACTCACTGTTAATGAAAAAGGTCACCTTTTTACTTCCTCTTTCTTTGTATCCTTGCATTCTAGCTTCTAGCAGCAACCTCAACACAGAGCAAGTTCTCCCATAAAAAATTCTGCCAGTAAGTAGCTGACGGTAAACCATCAGTTCACATTAGCAGCAACATCATTTATTCTTGGATCTATAATCTCATTAATTATTGAACAGTTGAGGTAGCCATGAGAGGAGATAATTCTACAGTCTGATCTGAGGTGCAATGTGAATGATTAGAAGGTGGTCTTCATTTGGAGGTTTCTATTGCCTAAAGTCCAATCTATATGCCATTCTTATGGTGGACTAACATAACAGCAGTGGAGGGAGGGATTGATCTTGTCAACTTGACTGTGTTGGGAGTCTCCTAGGAGACACACTTCTAGACATGACTTTGAGGGTGTTTCTGGAAGTTGAACTGTCTTGAATTTTAGTGGCAGTATATCATGGGCTAGGGTACCGGATTGAATACAAAAGGAAAGAGAAGGAAGCAAGCTAATTAGTGACCTCACACTACTGCAGCTACACTTTCCTGTCGTGGTGGTGGAATGTGTCCCCTCAATGTATAAGGAAAAATAAACCCTTATGTTGTTTTAACAGATATTTCTCTTACAACAATGAAAAAAGTAACTAATACAAAGTGGGGAAAGAAATCAAGATTAGGCAGGGTGAAGGAAGGAAGGAATGGAGGTGAACTGGACGCAGTCAGAGCTTCTCAGCAGTCAGAGCCTCACCCTGTGCTTGTTCTTTGAGAGAAGACCATCCAAAAGCTTGCTCAGACAGCTCCAATACAAAACTACCGTTGTTTCCTCAGAGGACCCTTTGTCATGGAATCTTCTGGGCAGGTATAGAAGTGTTACATTGATCACTTTGACAGTGATCAGATCATGGCTAATCTGGCTTCAGCTGTCTTCCTAATCCTCCCCACCTGCCACCCAGATTGTTTTGAAGCAAATCACAGCTATCACATCATTTCAGTATGTATTTCTAAGAGCTAAGTAAGGACTCAGAATAAAGACATCTGTACGAATACCTACCAGAGTATTATTGTCCCTATCTCAAAAAAATAAAAACAAAACCAAAAGCAAACCAGTAATTCTTTAATGTTAAATGTACAATTTATGCTAATATTTCTCCACTGTTAAATATACCATGTACACTATGTGTATGCATATATAAACTTCTTTTAATTATAGTATAGAGGTTCAAGCATTGTATTTCACATTTTAGTTTACAGAATTTCCTTCTACCTCTCTGTAAATCCTCCTGATTTTCTCTTCCCCATGGTGATTATTGCTGGGGAAGAGACTGAGAATTTTCTCCTTAGTTCTCTGTGTGAATTTTGCTTGCAGCATCCCATGGCTTTTTTCTACATGATCAGTCCTCCTATTTGTGAGAAATTGGCAATGTGGTATAGGAGACAAGGTATGGTTTAGGTTCAAGTTCCTTTATAGGTTGACTTCCTTGTACAAACATCCTTCTTGACACACGTGCTTCTTCTGAAGATGTACCCTGTCTGGTTTTGTCCCTTATACTATGATGCTAGCAGTCATTGGAGATCATTAAAGACTAATCTAGTTATAAAATGTTTGATGTTCCAACTCTATGATCCCTCTCTGGCTTGTCACCTGGGAAGGCTCTGTAAAAGAAACTCCTCAGATCTTTGGTTACTATTTGCTCCCTATGTAGAGGAAAGGCAGGATGGTTACTAATTCTATCCTTTAGTTCTAAATAAGCTGTTGCTTTCTTAGTTCCACTGAGAGTGAGCAATGATGAATATTTTTAAGTATAATTATGCTCTATCAAGTTTTGGCCTGCATTTCTGTATTATTTAAGGTTTCTGTTGATGTGAGAAAGACCAAAACTAACTCATCTTACATTTCTATATCACAGTCCATCATCAAAGGGGAGGCACTCAAGACAAGAACCTGCAGGTAGGAACTAAAGTGAGGGGATGGAGGGACACTTACTCAGCCTGATTTCTTGTACAACTCAGGACCATCTGCCATGGAGTAACATCACCCACAGTAGGTGGCCCTCCCACACCAATAATTAATCAAGAAAACGCCAGACAGACTTGTTGATAGGTTAATCTTATGGAGGCACTTTCTCAGTTGTGAGTCCCTCTTCCCAATGACTCTGGCTTTTGGCAAGTTTATATAAAACTAACCAGCACACTATTTTTCTTTAATATTTTTATTAACTCTTTGAGAATTTCATTTAATGTATTTTGATCACATTCACCCTCTAATCCTCCTGAGACCTCCCAGATCCACTTCCTACCTCCTCACTCTCAAACTTCCTGCTTCCCACCCCTCTTAAAAAAGCACTCACTGAGTTCAATTTGTGCCTCATATACTCACAAGTGTGGGGTCATCCACTGGAGTATGGTTGGCTACCAGTGGCCACACCCTTAAATAAACTGACTCTCCCTCCCTCAGAAGCCATTAACTGTTACAGCTCTTCAGTTGAGGTGGGATCTTATGCCCTTCTCTCCTTTCCATGCTGGAATGCTAACTGGCTTGATCTTGTTTAGGTCTTGTGCAGGTGACCATGGCTGCTCTGAATTCATGGGTGCCAACAGTCCTGTTGTCCCAGAAGACACTGTTTCATTCTAGTTCTCCCCAACCTCTAGCTCCTCCCATCTTTCACCCTCCTCTTTTGTGAAATTTGCTGAGCACTGACCAGGGTAGAGGGTGATATGGATGTGCCATTTATGGCTGAGCGCTACACTGACACTCAGCACAATGATAATGGTAGGGTTCCTAGCACAAGGAAGTGAGAAATTCACCCTTGGCTGCCCCAGCTAGTTTGATCATATTTGACTATTCTACTCATCAAGTCTTTCCTTGGCCAGTAAGATTGTCTTCAGGTTGGCACTTGAGTTTTTCTGACACAATCCTGGTAGTCTTTGAATTTTTCCCCCTTTCTTCTTTTCTTACTCCCTCCCTCCTTTAATTAATTGATTGATTTTCATGTGCTAGGAACCAAACCTAGAACCTTGCTGTGTTAAGTAAGCACTTTGCTATTGAACTGCATTCCCAGCTAGCTCCCTTGTGTTCTGATAATTGCAACTGGTATTATTTTTAGGGTTGTCTTGAAAATTTTGCTTGAATTCATTGCTCCAAAAGTTGTTGGTATCTCCTTTTCTTTCCTTTGTTCGAAATGATATTTGGAACTAGTACAGGGAATTCTTGTTAGTGGACTGACTTAAATTTTGCTTTCATCCACTGGACAAAATTAGGAGAGAATTAAAAAAATAATAAAAATGTCATGAGTTCACAAATGTTTCCAGTTTTCGTGATTTTACTTGATGCCATTGTTTCTGCATTTGTTTTTCCTTCCTTGGATGCTGACATTTTTTGTTCAGTGACAAGATCATAATTAGTCATTGTTTTTTTGAAATGTGAATTGAAGAACTCCAAATAATAAAGCCACCATTTCTATTACAGTTATTCAAAACAAGTTGATACTGTTTTTCATCTTTCTTATTCTTGAGATGAATCTTGAAGGAGAAACTCAAAGTTGAATTAGATGATTAACATCTGTTACCATAATTCTCCTCCAGAACTGGATTCATATATAAGATAATTTGTTTCCATTTATTTCTATATTTTAGAACTTTTTTTTAAAGGATAGAGAATGATTTATTAGCTGAACCAGTAAGGAGTGTCCAGGGGTTACTTTAAAGCAGAGCCTTGAAGAACAAAGGAAACCTGGGGACTTTATTATGGAACCTAAACAAGTTCACAGAGGACAGCATTGGGGCAGGCAGACTTCCTAGGGTGCCTGAAGATTATCCCGGAGTATGTCCAGTTTAAAGTCACTGTTAAAGAAGGAAATATGTCAACTATGTTTGGGTGCAGGCTTAAGTTATACACTTGCTTTTTCAACATTTTTGTTTTGCCATTTTAAAATCACATCCAAAGTGTATTCAGAGAAGTTTAGGTTCTCAATGAGTGGGTCATAAAAAGGACATGAAAGTAAGAGGATAATTGTTGGGGAAGAGGGATGCAGAGGGGCTGGGAGAGGAATAAGAGAAGGGGATGGGGTGGATATGATCAAAATATATATTTATTAGACTGTTGAAGAAAAAAATTAAAAAATTTAAAGAAGTTTGGCTTCCTTGCTTCCCCCTTCTCTCCTGTAGATAACTTTTATTAAAAACAGATGGTTTCTCCTCTGTTTTGTCAATATAGTGATACCTTATACATTTTTCCCTACCACACTATTTCACTCTGTATTAACATTAGAAATTACAATGAACATAAAATGTATATTGCTCCCAACTGGCCTAAGAGTCACTTCAAAAGTGTCTGGAGACAGCTTTTGTTTTCACAACTGAAAGGAGGGATGCTGGTGATATCTAGTGGACACAGGGCAGAGCTGCTAGCTGCTCACGGCCCTGGGCAGTGTTGAGAAGCCTGCTCAGTATCCTGAAGATAAGGCCACAGTCACACAGAAAGAAATGCTCTTGCAGTGAGTATCATGGTCAGCTCAGTCATCCTTTATGGACTCATTAAGACTTTTCTATTGTTTGTTCTTGGAGTATGTAAAGAAAATAAACGTGCCTGTGTCTCTTAACACTTTCTCTGGCATACAGTTCTGTCCTAGCTTTAGGACAGTGTGATGGAAGGATAAATGTTTCTATGGTTTTGTGAAATATTTTCATGTTCCACTCTTCCAAGGCTTTATCAACGTGCATTCCCACAACAATATGTAAGGACGACTGTCTCCCCAGCCTTGCCAACAGCATTTGCGGGAAGGGCTTTTGTCAGCCTGCTAGATGGGAAGTGGTACCTCAGTGCCGTTTTCCTTTGCATCTTCCTATTGCGAGCCAGGCTGAGCACTGACTCATGCTCTTCAGAACCCTTTGCATTTCCTTTCTGTTGAACTGCCTACCCTAGTTTATTCTTTTGTGGGCTAGAAAGTTTATTTTCCTTCTTTACTTTTGGAAACTTGGTGATATAAATGACAAGGTTGTGCTAAACTCTGCCATGGACTTTATTCTGGGTTCAAGTTTCTTTGGCATGCCACGCACAAGGAAACCCACCCAGCATGTCCTCTATTGTTTCTGGGTGGTGAATCATTTTGGAATATTCTCCACATCTGTAGATGAACACATGTAGTTTCTATAGGTAGCATTTGTGTGTTTTCTTTTCTTTCACTTTCCTCTCCGGTGCATTTGGAAATTTTCTGGAATTTTATGTGAGGGCAAGATCTAGTTTAATTTTTCTCTTCACGGCTTTGCGTTTCTTTCTGTTACTGTTTTAGGGATGTTTGTGAAACTAGAGGTAGTCTTACATTTTCCTTTATAATTCTTCTGGCTCAGTGCTTTATTTTGCCTGGTGGCACTGTCTCTTACAACACAGTTTTACATGGCAATAGGTCTGGTACTTCTTCTTGTCTTACTCCTGACTAATAGGAATGCCACTAACGGTTTTTACATTTCATAATATCTTAGCATGTGACTGCATTCTAGAAA
This sequence comes from Peromyscus melanophrys, assembly GCA_902168415.1. NCBI lineage: Eukaryota > Metazoa > Chordata > Mammalia > Rodentia > Cricetidae > Peromyscus > Peromyscus melanophrys. The sequence goes on from CABHPR010141286.1 coordinate 23,246, forward strand.
ATCATTGATTTTTTTCCAAATAAATATATGCAGACATACCACCCTTACAAACAGCTGCACAGCTGCTTACATTGTCTGAGATGCGCTTTGCTGAGTGGAATGATAGACACCCCGTCACATTTGTGGTACGACAATTTTCACTTAGGAGAGATACTAACAGGGGCAGGCTTTGTCCCCTAATTTGTGCTTGCAAAAGAGGTCGAGAAGTGTGCCAAGAGAGCTTTAGGTATTGTTTTTATCTTTAATGTATTTGTAAAACCATATTGTATTCTTTGAATGCCAATTCTTTAAAAAGTTCAAGTAACTTAGTCAAGATGCTAAAATATTTGTTTTGAGAGTGGCAGTTACATCAACAGATGTAAAAGCCTTTCTGGCCAGCGAGCTGCCCTGACCTTCAGGAAGTTTCAAAGCTGATGTGATCTGGAAATGCTTGCCTCTTTCTGCTTGCTTTGTCCTGAGTCTAATCTGCAGTCAGAACAAGTGTTCCTCTGTAGAGACCTCCTTCTCCTCATTTGCTTTTTATTTCCCACAGTTGGGGACGTTTGTGAGCTCCTGAACTAACAAAGCAAAGTAACTCTCAAAGATGTTGTGTTCAAAATGGGAATTGAAAAGCTTACAAAAGCACAAAGGACCCAAGGCAGGAGGAGAGCCAGGCATGGGAAGTATCTCCAGGGCTGGTTTCAATGCTGCCCCCCATAAACACGTTGCATTCCACAGGCTCCTCTGAGCTAAGTCTGGGTAGGTGCCAAAGCCCTGCTTTACAAAGGCTCACGGTAGAACAGTCCATGGGGTGAATTGTTGGGCAAGACCAATTAAGTCCTAAATTACTGAAATCCTGTTCTGCCTCTGTTGGTGTTTCTAAGCCGTATTTAAAACATCTTTTCCAGGGAAGATGCCCCTTGCATTCTTCATAAAGGTGTGAATTTTATTTTGGAATGTATGATTAGAAAACTTATATCACAGTTGCTTCCTGTGTGGAAATGTGCATCATAGTTGCTCCTCAGACTCTATTATATCTGGTTCCTCAATGGAGAGAAATGTTAAAGCGTGTGCCCAAAGTCACAGGAACAAGACCAGATTCCTTTGGCTTCCTCAGTGTTCATTCATAAGCATTATAAACTTACTTCTGTGTTCATTCATAAGCATTCTCACGTGCACTTAGGTTACCTAGACATTGAGAATAAATTTACATCATACATATGTTAGCAAATGTTTGTAAATGTCATGGTCTTTGTTATGGAGAAACATTAACTCATCAGACAGCTGCCATGGCCATTTCATCTCAAGAACATTATCAAGGAATTATTTTGAATAGGAGGTTCCTTGCTACCTTGAAAATTGAAATCTATTTTCAAAAACTGATTTTCTCATAAGGTGGCAGGTACAGATCTATTCCATATAGTGAAATTTTATCATTCTTTGTTCCCCCTTTTTTTAAAAGGAAGTCTTATATGGTATTTTATCAGTATGCAGCGGGGTCGCTTCAGCTCTTCCTTAATCTAATTAAATGCCAAAGGAATGTTTGGGCCAGTGTGTTTTCACATGTTAGAGGCACATGACACTAAAAGTGGATGTAAGAGAAGTCTTGGTGGGAGGAGAGCTATCTGGGAGGCCTCCTGATCTAACAAACATCTTTAGAAAAGACTCATTTTCTTTTCCACCTTTTGAAGCGCATGTGGACAGAGAAAAGGATCAAGACAGAAGACACACTTTCATGGTAGAATCCGTTCTAAGTGAGTAGGGCAGAGAGGAACTCCCAGTAGTCTTAGCGATGGGATTCACAGGGTGGGATTCAAGCCTAAGTTTGGGAATCTGCTCATAGCTCCGCCTCACCCCCACTCCAATCAGTGCATCCCACACTCAAGTAACTGCCCATGTAGAGCTTGAGAATTTTGGAGGGTATGGAAGGAGATGTTTAATGTCAAGCTTGGTTGTAGAGCCACAATTATGAGCTTGCTCTTCTAGCTCTACAAACCTAAAGCACGCACTGAATAAGAAAAGAATATTAAAAATCACAAAATCACATATCCCGAGTCCCTGAAGCAAATCAACATAGCTTTTAGATTATTATTTGGCTAGGACTATCTGTTTTCTTTCACATAAACAATAAGGTCACTCACATAACTTATAGCTATCAGGTATGTTGTTCCAACTTTAAGTTGAGTACCAGATTGTATTAATAAAGTCTGTATGTGTTCAACATGTGATAGTTCCAAGAGCCTTCTCCTCTTTCTTCATCCTTACGACAATCTGTGAATCATGTAGGATTATTTCACAGTGAGGAAGATTGAGCCTTAGACAGAACGAGCTGCCTTCTGTAGGAATACACACAGGTCAAGTGCCAACCTGAACTTCCACCACCTGATTCTGGCTGAATACTTTTTTCACTATACAAGATTCTTTCCCTACTGGATGAAGTTGCATATTTTGTAGATATAAATGTGTAAAGAAATGTTTTCTGAATAGCATGTGATTTTGTAAAGGAAGAAGTGGGATTGTATCTCTTTCCTGTGAACCTAGGCAGTTACTTAACCAGTCTGGGCTTCTATTTCTCCCTGGAAAAGAATGATGATAACTCCAGATTTAAGTTTTCCAGGGTTACTGGAAAATGGACATTCCTAATGAGACTTGTTGATTCTCACTATGCAAACATCAAGTATTATATATTTGTATGACTTTTCATCCGTTGAGCCTTTGGGAAGGCCATGTTCTATATTTGTTTACAATTTCTATGAAGATGCAGCATCTCTGATTGATTTGGCAGATGTACAGACAGTATTAATAGTCATCATGGGTCACCCTTGGCAACATATGTCCTTGGAGTTGAAGCTATGCAAAGAGGAGGCTGGACCTCTGGATGGCTAGGGGATAGTCCAAAGGTTACAGGTATCATATTTCATAGGAGAGCAACTTAAAAAGGTGTGCTTCTTGTAACTCCTGTCTTAGAACAGACACCAAAGGCTTAATGTTGTCTGTGAGAGTTGGCACAGTGCAGTGGACCAAAGGGTAGACTCTGGTATCTACCTGTGTGGGTCTGAGTTCAGGTTCTCCTCAAACTCCTTGACCTTGCTTTGGGCCTTTTTCCTGAACAGTAAAATGGAAATGACAGTAGTCAATGAGTTTCATATTTTTGCCACAAAAAGTCACTACCAGCTTAGATGTTTCAAATAACATCTGATATTATTATCTCATAGTTCTGAATACTGAAATCAAGGCCCAAACTCAAGGGACTGACATAGATGCATTCCTTTTGAATGCTCTCCTTTCTCATTCAGGCTCAATATAGTGTCTTCTGGTTATGGGACTGGGGTCCCTGTTTCCTTGCTGGCTCCCTGGTGTCTTGAGGCCACCTGGACATTCAGATGAGCTCAGCTTTTCCTTGCACTGGATTCTCAGCCTTCTCCCTTTCCTTTCTGAATCCAGCTGGGAAAAGTTGACAGTCAACCCTCTGTTAGTAGAGAAGTCCTACTTGGAGACCTTCGACCTTAATTCTATCTAAGTCCCTTCTGCCATGTAATACATCAAGATTCTAAAGTAGACATCTAGAATGTGGACATTTTTTGGGGAGGCAAGGTATACCAATTCTGCCTGTAATAAGTATTTTCAGTACATGTTTTGTAAAGTCATTGTGAAAGTTGAGGGACCTACCCATCTTTATCTAGTGAAAGCCAATTTGCATTGCCTCTGGTCCCCTTTTAACATGACTCTTTAGTAGGATAATATGACTGATACTCTTGCCCTAACTTAGGGTTAGCTATCTCTATATACATCTTAGCTCTTTTCTAATGCAAACAGCCTCTGTCTTGTGTGGGAACCAAGGCTAGGATCCACTTAAACTCCTGCAATTCTACTTATGTTGGAGTAGGTGGGGACTCCTCGTTGGTGTTTTATTCTGTTCTTTATGTGCTGCTTGCCCTTCCCCCATTCTTTGGATACTTCCCAATCCTGCTGCTTAAAACTACCAGGGCTCCTTGTGATTCTTCATCTTTACTTGAAGCAGACAGTCCAGAGACAACTTCACTCTTTTGCCCTTCCATTTTAATACAGACTTCCTTGCTCATCTCTGGGCTTCTATGACAACATGGGGATTACTTCTGTACTGTGTTGTATTATGAAAAGTGCAATAATAATCTTTGCTGAACCCCACACAATTTCATGCAGAAGTCTTTGTCCACCTCATCAGGTGGCTTCTACCCACATGGGGATGCTCTGTTTTCACAGTTTGTTCTTTGAAATCTTTGTAATGTGAAATGCACAGGCCCCTTTACATTCTGCACTCGGCCTAGGCAATCCTTAGAAAGAAAGGGATATTTATGTAGCATCGGATTTTGTAGCTTGGAGGCACAAGAATCCTGTGAGAGTCGGAAGAACAGGCAAGCCTGAAGATGAAGTGAGAGTTTCATGTTGACACTGAATCCCCAAGGCTCGGATTTATTTGATATTTGTGAAGTAAAACTCAACACATTGTTTATGGCTGATGAGAAGCCCATGTCCTACCATGTTTTATGATCACATGTGAACAAAGGAGAGAAAAGTTCCCCAAGGAGTTCTGAACAGGTGGCTTGTAAACTACAGAACATTAATCTAGTTACGTGGAGAGAGGTATCTGTTTGGTGGTAGAATCATTGTGTTGTCTGGGGTCATTGAGTTGAGCATATTTTAGCAGTTTCTAAAAGAAGTCTAGAATGCTCTGTTTATTTCCCAAACATCCTATTGTTCAAATGTACCTGACTCTGGTGTAGAGAAATGTTTCTGCTGTCCTGCCCAGGGAAACCTGGGTAAAGGCGAATCATTCTGGACTGACCAACGCTTGTGAGCAGACAGGTCCAACACAGTCTATGGTCTTCTGACAGCAACATTCTTGATGAGGACACAATATATGCTTTGGAAACTGAGTTCTCATTCCTTAATGGCATGGTTCCTGAGAACAGCATGACTTGGGTATTTTTGACAAGAAAAATCTCATGATGTCCTTTATTAACCTCTTTAATTTGCTCTTGCTAAGGCGATTTCCAAGTTCACTCCAATTTTCAGAGTGCTTACGAATGCTCTGGAGTCAAGTGTAAATGTATATAAGCTTGGAAAAGCATGGTCTCAGACAAGTTCTTATCCAAAGGTCTCATTCAAAGACTTGCAATTCCATATTATTTTAATGAGTGCATATTAGACATTTGGCCTTAAAACTTCCTTACTAGCTTAGTGTGGTGTAGCGTGCCGTAGTCTCACCGACTATGTGACCTGAGCTAGAAAGATTGCTTGGGCTTAGGAGTTTGATAGCAATATGGGCAATACAGTGAGACCCTGTCTCAAACAACAAACAATCAAAACTATACCACTGTGACCTTAAGTACCTTAGCTCACTTCATATAGCATGGGCTGAAGAAATATTTAGAAAATAAATGCCACTAAACTGTTGCTCATCTCATCCTAGTGGAATTCCGAATGTCTTTCTGTAACTTTTTCATTGCCATTGTTAAATTGTTAACATGAATGTTTTGTGCCTCAGAGATCTGCGAACCTTCTAGACAGACAATGCTGGATATGGAGAATCTATTTATTCATTCATTCTGAAAATATTTAATGAATTATACATTCTAGATACACTGAATACTGCTTAATTTAACTGGTTAAAATCCCAGAGGAAAGTCTGGAAATGAATAGGCTCCCATGCTTATTTGTATTTTACAAGAATATGTCTTGGATTTTTAATTAGCACAAAAGAGCTGGGGTTGGATATGATAAGAAACCACTAATTTTAAAAAAATCTAATTTAAGTTCCCATTTAAAATGAATTAGCACTAACAACATAGCAATACTGTACAAGGATTGTTTGGCATTGGTCTTCTAGCACACCCTTCTACTGCTCAGTTTCCATGGAATCTCAGCCAGGGGCCTCATTTATGAGTCTAGATCTGAGTACTGAAAAATGCCAAGGAGTGGTATGGTTTAGATAGGAAGAATATATAATTTGTTGTCCCAATTGGGTCAATTATCAAACAGTATGAGGTGCTATTAATACATATTCCAGGCTAACAGATGTAAGTGGGACTCTCTAAGACAGGAAGGGACCAAAGTGAGAATCAGGAATGGTCACATACTGGCTGTCTCTATATAAGTCCTTTTCATTTATAATTATATTCAAATGGGAAGTAAATGGTCACTTGAAATGAACCCCATTGCTCTCTTCAGCTTCTACCACTCTCTGATTACAAGGAAACAGTCATGTTACATTTTTTGCAGCAGCTTCAGACCAAAAGACAGTTGTCTGGACAAGCATATGAAATCTCCCTCCTCCTGCTTTCAAATGTCATGGTTATAAAAGCGTAAATCATATTTAAAATAAATCATCACTTGCTTGCTTCTGGTTTGGCAAAACTTTCTTACTACCTAAATGTGTTGAATAGGATTCTGAATATCTGTCTGGGTCAACCATTCATGTCTTCTGGGGTTGTGGGAACAACAGAGAGAAGCAGGAAGGAAGAGTGGAGTTGCAGGGCATGCCGTATGGGGCTGGGTTTATGGTGCTGAATAACAAAACAAACATCTTACATTTAAGATAAATCCACTGTGTTGAGAGCTAGCATTGTGTTAGTGTCACTTGGGAAGAAGTTTGGAGGTGTTCTGAGTCAGACAATAAGCCGGAAGTTTTCCTCTGACTCTCAGTGTCTTTCATAGGCTCTCAAGAAGCAGAGCAGAAGTTCCTCAGCCCCAGCTGCACGGGGACATCAACAGGAACTTGGGCTAGATTCCAGCTCTCGGGGCTTTGGGCCTGCTCTCACCATGCTCCATGTCAGAGGGTACAAGGTGCAGTCGGGATAGAGAGCCCCTAACACAAAGACGACAGTGGATACCCAGGCCTCAGTCTTGTCCTTAATGGAGGGTCTTGGACCTTGGCTAGGTAACTTCCATCTCAGTGTATAACTGAACATGGACTCTTAGGCATCTCTAGCTTTAAATTTCAGTGACCCAAGAAATGAGGAGGGGAAGAATTTCATGTTGTGTTAACACTAACCACATAGATAGGCTCTTTGTGAGTTGACTGTTGTCATAGATAAACCTACGGTAAATGATCAGGAAACAAATACATATCACTCTCCCATGAGCAAACAACCACAGTCACCTCGAAAGAGGCAGCCAAATAATTCTACAACATCACCAATAGAACCCTTTGTCTCGGTCGTTCACTGAAACAATTTTCTGAACAATAAAAATCCATGGACATAATTTATTACTCCCTGGATCTAGTTTTCATTGCTTCTTCCATTTCTCTCTTTAGCACATTCTTGCTAGTCAGTAACTTCACATCTTACCTGAGTGACAGCAACATTTGTTCCATCGGTGACTTCCACGCTCATGTTGTAGACCGACCTTTGCTCTGCATCCAAAGGTTTGGCAATGACAATTGTCCCAACACCCTTCTCTGCATCAAAAGAGCTGTCAAAATTCCCCCCTGATGATTTCACAGAAACAACATGGAATTAGCACAGCTGAGAAGGTATTGAGTGTATGGAGGCATATATCTTTACAGGGTGCTTTTATGTAGATACGTTTTCTGGCAGGCATCCCTATGGCTCAATTTTATAACTCTTAAATGGGACCTTACTATTTCTAACTTAATTCGTATTTCAAAAGCCATCCTCTGTAAGCATAACAAATGACACAAACCCAATATATTGTAAATAAAAACCTCAGCAGTAATGTCAGAGTGATGGACTATAATCTGACTCCATAAAACACTGAGAACGCTAACAGCCCTTCCACTCCTCTCAGCTGTCACCCTGGGAACTTGGGGAATACTTAACTTTTTCTCTAGTAGAATACATTCTAAGTAAAAACTATTCCAATTACAAAAAAACACAAGTGATTTGATACTTTTAGGTCTGTTCAAGAATTGTTGGTAAACATTTGGCTGGTAGAATTCAGAGTCCCTCAATTAAATGTCAGAAATAAAATTATGAATACAGGAAGATAAGAAAAATTTAAAAAATAAATTTCATATGAAAAAGAGTCTGAGCATTGGGATATTCAGAGAAATGTATTTGGCATCTTGGCAGTGTAAATTAATTTTGTACCAAGTGGCTGATGATTTCACAGAAACAACATTTAATCAGCAGATCTGAGAGGTATGCCATGGATATTATATTTCTGAAACAACATTAGTGAACTTATAAGGCAATTTACAAAGGCTTAGAAAAAATTATCTTTTGTCCTCTTGAATGGCATACTTAAGATAGCATTAGAATTGGGACCATTTTATTTCTGAACAGAAGTGTCACTTATAAACTTTCCCAAATTAGAGACCTTTTTAAGTGAGAGAAAAGATAACGGTCTAAGTGTTGGAACAATTTAATTAAATGTCAGTGTATGTTCGCCAGCACTATTTATTTTTTTTTGGAAATTGCATGTGTGAAATACTTTTGGTTTCAGATGATAATTTTGTTTAACTTTAGTATGTAGGGCAATGTATGTATTGAATTTCATATTTTAGAAAAGAGAAGCTTGACTTTTCTTACTTCCTACAGTCTTTGAATTTTATTTTTCTGGCCAACACATTTTTATGATATTACAATATTAAGTAGGCAGATGAGTGAAGGGGGTGGAGAGTCATCCCAAATTATTGAAATTTGTCCTACAGTCACAAAAATAAATAATGTGGTTTACTGTCTAAAAATGTAGTCATGTATATTCCAAGCACCAACTGCTTGCAGCTACCATGTTCACATAAGATTATTTAATTACTGGAGAGAACATAATTGCCTTTGACATTTAATTAAAGCTGTGGAGATACAGGGGTACCAGAGAATTGCTTGGAGATGATATATGTTCTCAAAAATTTCATCTAAAAGAGACTCATCTTCCAATTATTGTCTTTAATTGATTTACTGAGGAGTACTAGATGCTAACTCCAAAGAAGAGTTTTGAGGGCTCAGAAGAAGAGAAGGTTCCTAGCCTGAGAAGAGAAGTGAGAGAGCGGTTTCTTGTTGAAGCCAATGCTTCCTTGATGAGCACATGGAATAAAACAGGAAGCTGATTTGGATGACTGGTGGTACCAGTCATCTTAAGTCCCAAAGCAGATTATTTACCTCCAAGAGGTAAATGCTGGGGAAAAACAAAACAAAACGAAACAAACACCTTTGCCATGGAAATCCTCAAAGAAAGGTACTAACAACCTCCAGAGACACGAGAGAAAGACAAGGATACAACTTCTCAAGTTGCTTCTGGAGGATATTAATTCATGGTCCCAGTCACAGCTCAATCAACGGTAGACTTTTCGCCCCCATTCCTGATGCTGTTTACTTTCTTAAATATGAAGACTGAGATTTTTGTTTTAAATTGTTGTTGTTTGGGGGGAATAGTGTTCATCCCTCTGCGTAAGTTATTTAGGAAAGGCAAACATTTGTGGATCAAAAGAAGAGAATTGTGCAAATTATCGTCTCCAGCTGAAAGATGAATGAAGATGAAGCTCAGAGGAAACACAGGCAAAGGTTTCCAATGTCAATTCTTTCTCTCACTGATTGTGACGCTTCAGAGTTTGTGCAAAATACACTCTCTCCCACTTGCATAATGGTGTAACATTTGCATATTTATATGTATGTAGATTATATGCATTTTCATAATTTTTGGTCTTGTTAATAATTTTGGCAACTTTTGCAAATTTCAGTTTTTATAGTCCTCTCTTTTCCCCTGTGCATGTATATGCCATGTTTGTATTTGTTTCTTTCATTAGTTTTTGCAGTTTAAATACTCCTGATGAAAAACTTTTGATGTCATAGAAAAGATAGATCAATAGCATTCTTGGTACATTTTCCCATCCACCAATGTGGCCAGTATGCTATAATACTCATTTCTAAGACATTTGCTCCTAATTAAGCCAAGATTTTATTTAAATCAAAATCTTTCCAAGTTTCAAAATGAATTTCTGACAAGAGACGTAGAACCTAGACCAGCAGTTCACCATCAACCCAGACACAATTTAATAAGCTACACTTAAGCATCCCATTTCATGAGCGACTCCGTGCCTTTCCCCCAGGTCTTGTTTTTCCAGGCTCCCTTTTAGCCTGAAAAGTGATTTCAATTTTGTAGGAAAACAAGTCCAAATCATCTGGGGCGAGGCTATCAATCAAATACAAGGAGTCCATCTTCCCTAGCAGCATTCCGTTTAAACAAGATATGCTTCCTCAGAGCCAGTAACAGAACATGCAAAGCCAGAGTGTGTCGGGTGCAACAGCATGAGGCCAAATAAAAAGTGGGCAGAAAGGACACTGCAGAGCTGGCCCGAGTCCCAGCAGAGTGGGGTTCAGAAGTGTCACAGCCTGTGCATTGCTGAGGGGGGAGGGGGAGGGGTGTGCGGCAGAGGTAGTTAAAAGCGAGGTTGTGAACAGCCCACATGACAACAATTCACTTCGGGGACATTTCTCGTGGACCATTTTTTTGGTCCAGACAGGTGTCATAGAGTAAAGAAAGAGCAGAGGAGGCCCACTGGGTTTCTGTTATACTATTCAAGGAGGGGTCCTGAAAAGCCTAGAAATGGGACATGAATAAAAACACTGGGAACTAGCATCTACCACTCAATTCACTGGGGTATAACTGAGTTGAGCTTTTCTGTGAGATTTGAGATTTGTGGATCACATCATCTCTCAATCTCAGAAGGTTGGGCACACCTGATAGAGGAGAAAGCTCCTGCTGGTGCCGTCTCTGCACAAAGAGACTCAGTGATAATAATGGCACAGCTCCCAGGCTCCTCCTCTAGAAAATAACTCCACTCTCGCACGTGTAATTATAAAAATACCAACCCAAATCTAGTAGTCACCCAGGGGGAGGTGTGACTGAGGAGCTTCCAAAATCCTGAGCAACTGAATCTCAATGAATGAAGGAGCCGTGCACAAGCTGTTCGTTCAAGTTCAGCATGTACACCCAACTGAAGGAAAGACATTCGGTGCCAGTTACGGTGTGATTATGAATAATTTTCTGCCTTGGAATGAAGCAAGCGCACAGCAGGCTGATATTTAAATGATGGGCAAGAGCTGGAGGGCAGGAAAGAGTGGTAGGAAGGGGAAAAAACCTTCTAGAATTTAGTCCAAGGTTCCTTTTCTTAAAATAATTAATATGTGAAGTATTTTTAGACTTTTTATTACTTTTCTAAAATGTCCTCAGATAAGATTCCATAAATGAGATGGTTGCTACCGAGAAAATTGAGTCCTGTTTGTGATCAAGTTCGAGCATGAAGGCAGGATAGGAGAAATGAAGTGTTTGATGTCCGTTGACTAGCTGAGCAGGATTTACTCTGATGGGGGAGCAGGTGAGTTAGAAATAGATGTGGCTTCTCAAAAGACAGGCTGGACAAGAGTTACATGATGGAAAAATGTGGCTGCCAGGTCAGGGTAGACCCAGAGGTGCCCAAGCTCTGTGCGGTGTCCAACCTGGTGTGGCTGAGGATAGCAGTGAGTACAGACACAAAAATCAGACACTTATTTAAAATTCAAGATTTCTTCTCTTTACCATTTAAAAAAGTAATTGCGTAGTTCTCAAGCATGAACTTTGTGGATTATAGTATGCGTCAATTTCAAAAGGTTGGACACACCTGGCAGAGGACAAAACTGCTGCTGGTGCTGTCAGGGAGTGTGGCTTGCCTGCTTGACCCAGACCCAAACCATCTGCAGTGGCCCAGGAGACAAGGCTGCAAAGGACAGGTGTGAGTTGAGATGGCAACAGTCAATGACTCCAAGTCACAGAGATCTACAGCCACCTGAGCACCAAGGTAACCTCTGTCTATCAACACGGAAAGATGGCTGAGAGGCCAGCACAGAGTGCTGGCCATCAGAGATTCATGTTAATAGGGCCTTTCTCCTTCCTGACGTTGGGTGGGACAAATCAGGGTGGTTCATGAGCTTCCTATTTGCAAGGTAAAGCACCTTTCTACCTGATTCAGGTAAAAGCTAAACACTGGAAATCAGCATGCCTCAGTTCTCAATACAGAGTTGTTAATGACGGTGGCCTTTACAATTCAAATATTTGCCATCAGGATGAGATTCTGGGGCTGAGCTGAGAACCAGATTGCCTGCACATTGGAGGGTATGTAAATCAGGAACGGCTGAAGGGAAATCTGAGCCTTCTGAGAAGTGTGAAGATACATGACAAAGCCACAAAGGATTGTGGGTTATTTTTGTTCCCTTCATTTTCTTTCCCTTTTAACAAGGAGAGGAAGCATGCTGTGTGTTGGGCTGTTTAAATCCTCAACAGCTGAACTTTATTATGTTGCCTTTTAATTACAGATTTCTTAGCTTGGTTATAAGTAGGGCTTGTTTTTGGGAGCTGAAGAGAGTCTCTTTGGAGTCAAGACAATGCAAGTGTCTAGGCTTGGGAACAAAATGCTGCTCACATGGGGTTTCTACAATTTCGTGTTCTGATAGGAGGTAAGGAAAATCAGTTAAAATCAGAGTCATGTAAGTTTGCAAATGTGCAAGTGGAAGCAGGCTGTCACGGGTTTAAAACATTAGTATTCTTTCTTTTTCTTTTTCTTTTTTCTTTTTTTTTTTCTTTCCAGAATGAGGATTCACTGGGCTGAGCGGTTTAAAGCTGTACATGCCAGATCAGAATGGTGTTCCCTGGGCCTCTCAGTGTGTTCTTCACGGGTGTCTGGATGCACTAGGTCTGTGGTAGAAACACGAGTTGTTTTATTCTTCACAAGAGTACTTGGGCAAAACCTGATAGGACCTGAGGCTTCATTTCAGATCCATGCTGATCTTGTCTACCTCGTGCTTATTCTTTGTATCTCTGTAGAGGTCATAGATGAGGATTAAGTGCTAAGGAGCATTGCCCACTCTTGGGCCCTCTCTTCTAGTTTGATCAAAGATGGTGCTTAGGCAAGGAGGAAGGGAAGACTCACAAGAGATAAATAAGAAGTTTTGACAGTGAGGACGATACACCTGAAGATGCTAAAGCAAACTCGGAGCTTTAGAAGAAGGAAGAGGATGTAGCACACTGGGTAAAATACGACTCTGGCCGATGAGCTGTGTTTTCAGAAAGGGGATTTGGTAGAGGAGAGCATCTCTGCTGAAAACCGCCAGCACCTGGGGAAAGGACTTGACGTTCTACAGGGAAGTAAAAAGTTGGCATCTCAAGACATTGTTGACTGGCTTTGGGGATGGAAGTACAATCATGATCTGTTTGGGCAGGAGGCCCAGTAAGTTCAATTTGTAGAAGAAGCTTGACAAACTGTTACCAGATTTACAGAGAAATATCTGCGATGGAGAAGTCAAGGGTACAGTCCTGGGAGTCTTCAGTGAAAAAACTACTCTTATTCATGCAGTAAAATGGATGAGGAGGGAATCTATGGAGAAGAGCAGTGCTTAGAAACCAAAGATAAAGAGACACGAAAACTAAGGCCATGCTTTGCATATCATTCCTGGATTATATTTGCATGCCAGGAAGTGTGTTCTCTATAAACTCCTCTTTCTCCTTGGACTAGTGAGGTTATTGTGACTGGTGTACAATGGAATGTCACACTGACCCTGGGCAGGGTCAGGAGTCCACAGAAGGGTTAACATGATTGCCTGAGGCATCACCAACAGTCTCTGTATTCTTCACTCACTCTGAGGGTGAAGAATGGAGATGGGATAAACAGAAATGAAAATATACAGTAGTACTGCTAACAATGTGAAAAGCCTGTGAGCAGTCTTACATGCAGTACTCCCAGCAGCATGCTAACCTACATACTTGTGGAGATGCTGAAGAACTGCAAACTGGCCTGAGTAATTGGCCTCAGGTGACAGACCACGCTAAGTATCTAAGGAAGGAATGCTAGTGAGATTTACTATTTATGGGCAGCCTGCCTAAGTGGGTAGAGGTAGGATGCTCATGCAAGGGACAGGAAGCAATGTTACGCAATAGAGAGGCTTGCAAACTGAGTTGGTGAAGGAATGACCAAAGGTGTCCAGGCAGGCAAAAGACAATTGCCTGGTGACATGTGCAATGCTTCCTTGCATCGAGAAAGAAGAAACTGTATCATATAATAGTTGAACAAGCAGAAAACTACTGAGATGGTGATGAGACATTTCTCATGAGGTCAGAAGGTGTTCCATTTCAAATATGTTGGCAGAGATGAAGAAGGAATTGAAAGGGTGGTCATATGAAAAGATGGCGAGATTAATGTCAATTAAGTAAAACAAAGATGCCCTATGTTTTGCAGAATAAGATGCAGAAGGCAAGCCTTTATGTGTTGGGAGTTCAGAGGACTCTTTGAGGTTTGACTGGGAGACATAGAACATTCTTTTCCTATGCTTCATTAAACCAGATGTGGAACCTCCTAAATGCTTTCTCCAGACCCAGCTGTTCTGGAGGAGTAGCAGGTTCCTGCCCATACTGTCCAGGCAACATGAGGAAAGATACGATTCTCCTACATCACTGCTCTTTTGGCTACTCCACTGCTTACAGAGAATCGTGGGAAGTGGGCCCTGGCAGGCACACTCGCCAGCCCCTCTCTGACAACAGCCTGTTTTATTTCCCTGTCCCACGCGCACTTCCTCTCCAGCGCTCTCCCTGCAGGTTTGTGGAAAGGCTGTTTCGCCCTTTTCCTTTTGCAGCCTGGCTTGCTTGCTTGCTTTCTTTCAAGGAATTTAAAGGTTGGCTCCCAAGGTCTGCCCTGCCTGCTTCCTTCCATCTGCTTTCTCTATTCAGGCGAGTGGAGGCTTCCTGGCTACACATGCACGTCTAGGTTCTATTTCCTGCCCTTCCTCTTGTGGACAGCAGCCAGGGGACTCTCCTGGTGGGGTTTTTTGGTCTGTGAATGCCACTACTGCTGAAAAATAGAGAGGCGGGAATACATTTTCATTTATTTTTCAATTGGAAAATTCCCAGTTAAATAAACTAACCTAAAAAAGATAAAAACAAAACAACAAAAAGCCCACATACCTCAAAAGCAATGGGAGAAAATCAAAACAATACCCCCCCAACCCAAAACCCATTTAATCTCAAACAAAGAAGTCATTGGATACGAGTAATGAGGTAGCTGTTAGAGGCATGTATGAAATCTGTGGGCTGCATTTCAGTCTGTCACAGGCAGTTATGAAAGATGTAATTCAATTTGTTTAAAAAAAACGTAAAAGGCAGATTGGATAGCTGTATTTTAGCAAATGTGTTTGCACTAAGGGTACCTTCTGTTGAACAGTTCTGCCCACAAGCTGTCTGTAGAATATAGAACATCTCTCGAGCATGCTTGCCACCTTGAAGCAGGGCAGTCGGGAGCAGAAAAAAAAAAGAACAGAATGCAGAAAAAAAGGTGAAGAAAAAGAGAGAAATGAAGGACAGCAAGTCTAGTACCATCAATACATTTAGAAATGAGATTAGCCAAGTGTGACAATAGAATTAAAATGACACACAGAAAGACATTAAGTTTGCAGTAAATAACATACTATGGAAAAATCCAGCCAGAGAGCACTTTCTGTTCAGCTTAGCTACAGAATTGGAACGAAAGCACAGGTCTGTTATTCCATTTTACTGGCTCTTTTGCATTCCAGCACTAATTTTAATCCTAGGCTTAATTGCTAGTTTTTAAATTTTTTCTTTTGCATTTTAAATTACTTTAAAATTTATTTGTTTGTTTGTTTGTTTGGCTAGTTCCTTCAAACAGTTAAGTCCATTTCCTGATATGCTCTAGAGACTTCAACTTACCAACAATGTCAAACCACAGAGGGGTGTTAGCTGGCTGCACAGACACCACCCCTACGATCTCTGTGACTTTGTCACTTTCCATGACTGTGAAGTTGTAAAACGGCTCATCGAATGTCAGTGGTATAGGTGAAGGTGGGGGCTTCTTAATCCATTCAATATGGAGGCGGGCCGTGGAGGACTTCTGTGGTCGGCCATTGTCCACAGCCTTGATCTACTCACACATGGAGGGAACACAGAAAAATGACTTAGTGCTCCGAGTTTGTGGAAGTTTAAATCTTTCACTCACACAGTACTGAGCTGAAAGACCATTTTCTGCACAGTGTCACAAGAAGAAGAGTGGTATCCTGTTGAGGGGACTCTGGAATGTGAGCAGATGACCTGTTTGGGAACAGGGCTCACACTACATCTGCCAGAAGCCAACTTTTAAGATATGAAACTATGGAAAATAAATGTTGTACTTACAATTCATTGTATCTCAGGGTCAAGAATGATAGTTTATGTGAGTAAAAATAGCTGATTTGATTTATCACAGCATGACTCTGAACTTCACCTCTAGTGAGAGTCGAAGGGAAATGGAGTACACCGTGAGTCCCTGTTTGTGTGTTAGGATGTATGAGCATGTGTGTACATTCATGTGAGTATGTATACATATGTGAGTGTATGCATGTGTGACTGTATGTAAGTATATGTATGCATATGTATATAAGCGTATGAGTATAATTTTGTGCACATGCACTGAGTGTGTACATGCATATGAGTGTGTGCATGCCTATGTGAATATGTATAAATTTATTGTGTGCATGCACATGTGTGTATGCATTTGTGATGTACACATGTGTGAGCATGTGTATAAGTGTGTACAACATGTGGGAGTATACATGCACATGTGTGGGAATGTGTGCAAATGTGTATGCATTTGTATGACCATATGCATGTGTGCACATGTGAGTATATGTATGTCTGTGTCCGTGTGTGAGTGTGAGCATATGATGCCTGTGTGTATGTATCACAGCTTCTTCTGCTTTACTCTAGATACATACTGTCCTTTATGTGCAGTACCTTGAAATTGATTTAGGGACCAAGATGTGTGGTTGGGAGTCTAGGCCCCAGCAGGCCATGGAATTGGGGAAGGTTCACTGATAGGACGCAACAAAGATACCTGATTATTTAGAACATCACCCAGAAAGGTAAGAGTTCTCGCCTGTAACTGGCTCCCAGGAAGCAGCTTTTCACAGCTACCTCTGCACTCTCCACATTAGAAATTCATTGATCAAGGAAGTAGGCATGAAGAAGAGGGCTCACCAGGTGGGGGTGATGCTCTGGAATTCAATCTTACCGTCAGGATGTCATAGCTTCCTGCTGTGAACTGCTTTCTGGAAGAGACCATGCCGGTTTTAGGGTCAATAAAGAACTTTCCATCATCATTCCCATCCACAATACTGTAGGAGATTTCTGCATTGGGGCCTTCATCTCGGTCAAACGCAAAGGCCCTGTAAATAGGCTCTCCCCTCTTCTTGCGGTCACGTTCTGGAAGCTTGATCTGGTAGACCTTCTCAGGGAACTGGGGCTTGTTGTCATTTTCATCCAGTACCTGAACTACCACCCAAATGGTGGACTGTTTTGGAGAAGAACCACCATCCATCACTGTCACCTGAGTTTTGAAAAAGAAAGGATGATGCAATCAGAAAATATGCACACTGTCACCTACTTGTCCCAGCTCATCCCACAAATGTCCCATTTATACACTGGGCCATCTCAGCTCTTCTGAGTACTATTATTTATATAGGATAGACAACTTTTTCATAGTTAACCCGTAAGAGAGTGAAGGCCTCCAAACTAGCAATGAAAGTCATTGCTGGAGGGAGAGTAGCAAAGCAGAGCAGTTCAGCCGGGCAATGGTGGCACACACCTTTAATCCCAGCACTCGGGAGGCAGAGCCAGACGGATCTCTGTGAGTTCAAGGCCAGCCATACACTAGTGACTTTAAAAGGCAGAATTTATTTGAGTCTGGAGCCTGGGGGAAAAGGCTAATCCATGCTCTGAGGTCTTCTGGATAAGCATTCTAATACCCTAATCAGTTCACAAAGCCCCTCTTTGTGATGCCAGCATCCTGGGCTCTTCAGTTCTACACAGGAACTCAGTGGAGGCATCACAACGAGAAGGCCACAGCAAGGGCTTATTGTTGAGTACAGCAGAGAAGAAGTAGAATTGACTTTGCAAAATCCCTAGTTTGTGTAGTCCAAGACTCTAAGTGGATATAAAATATGTCTTCCCAACAGACACAAAATATATTATATAATCATTATTATACATTGACCCATGAGGGTTTCATCCAATGCACAGATGCCCTTCTTTTTTTTCCCATCATGCTGTGAGCTGAATTGTTTCCCCCTCAAAACGCATGTGTTGAAGCCCTACTCCTCCTTGGGCCTGTAATGTAGATGAGATCTTCAAGCAAAGGGGTTAAAAGATTGAATGAGATCATAAAGGTCCTGACCTATCTGGATTCTTTCTGAAAGATGGTGCCTGATATCCCTGTCTCTCTCTGCCATATAAGCACACAGCAAGAAGGTACAAGCCAAGAGGAGCCCTCCACCAGAAGTAAAACCACAATAGAAGTTGACCTGGGATGTCCCAGTCTCCATATTATTATCTTAATGTTTGTCTCATCCTCAAATTCTGGTTCCCAATATAACTGTATTAGCAGGTGAGGTTTTTAGGTGGGGTTAATCGTGAAAGCTTCATGGATGGAATTAGTGTCCTTATAAAATAGGTTAAGAATGCTTTCTTGTCCCCTTTTGTCACCCAAAAACACATCCAGAAAGTTCCATATGTGAGGAAGGGTGTACAGACACAAGACTATTCATGGGACTCTGTGTTTGTGTGATCAAGTTTACATAGGAAAATACCTTAGAGTGGAAATTTGTGAACAAAAGCTTTGCTCACTCACAGTTTCAGAGGCTGGGAAGTCCACAGTCAAGGTCCCAGGAAAGTCAATATCTGTGAAGGCCTCCTTATAGGCAGAATGTTGTAGATGTGCCTTCTGATGACAGAAGCCTCATTAACCTTTTTAAAATAAGGACACTAATTCCATTATGATCTAACCATACTTAATGGCCCTGCCTGCTGATACTGTTGTACTGGGCATTAAGACTTTGAGAAGACAAGTATTCAGACCAGAACATGGAGAGTAGGGAGACCGACATCCGATTCTCACTTCTGATGAAGGCTCTTCCTGGCTTGCAGACCCAACTTCCTACCATCTGCTCATATGACAGAGAAAGATGGAAACGTCTGGTGTCTCTTCTTTACATTGTTATGGAGCAAAAAGAAAAGCATCAGATAGTTGGTTTGTACTATAATGATACATAATTTATAATTCACAGAGCATATTTTAAGTGCACTTGACAGTTAGGACAACTTGACAGGAATAATGGAGGAAAAGATCAAAATTATTGGATAATAGATTAAAGTTTCTTTTTCAAATGGAATTGTAATGTAGTTTAGCTTCTTTTACAAGCTGCCTGGTAGGATTTTGTATGTGCATTTCTATGTTTGTACCGCGCTTTAATAGACTCGAGACACATTTCGATCAGAGTTCTTGCTTTTGTTGAAAAACTAAATCAACGCAGTTTTCTTCCAATGTTATATTTTCTGTTGGTTTATTGTGCTTTGCAAAAGTGCCACTGAGACCAGATGTGTACCCAGGCTGGCAGTAGATGCTTGGGCTATTTCCTGGGCTTCTGAGTTCTGAAGAGATATGTTTTGTCCTGCTCATTGCTGAGATTATACTACCGGTGAATTGTGTTGACCAGGATTGATTTCTTGACTGCTGGGTCTCACTGCCTCTTCCCTGCTGAACAGTTTTTCCAAGTCAAGGCAGCTCTCACTGTTTTCCCTGTGCCTCAACCCCCTCTTCACTGGCTATCAGTATGCACCCTGCAAAGGACTCTGAGGCCAGGAGGCTGAGGAAAGAGACCCTGATCACTGGCATATTCCACCACTTAAAAAACAGCTCATGTACGGAGCAGACAAACTTACAAGCCCAGGCCCTTAGAGTGTGTCTGCTGGTGTGTGGAAGCACACTTATTATATTGGCTCAGAAACATGCTCTCAGGGTACACCAAGGCAGCGGGGGGGGGGGGGGGAAGTAGTGCCCTGTGACCACCTTCCCACATGCTCTCCCCTCCTTACCCACAAATTGAATTGATACTTCTTCACTGGTATTCTCTAGTGTGTATCTATTATCCTCTTCTTCACTGGTATTCTCTAGTGTGTATCTATTATCCTCGTTTGCTAAAACACCATGGCCAGTTACTAGAAATTCATGTGCTAGACTGCTTGTATGTGTCTCCCAAAATTCAGAAATAAAAAGTATGACTTCAAACTTCCTTCTTCTGTATCCATGTTCACAGTGACACTAGGGTCTTGGGAGTGTACCTAGAGTCTCTCTTGTCTAGCCATCCACATCAGATCAGACATGGCCCCTGTGTGCTACTTCCGGGCCAAGGTCCCCTGCTAGACTGTCCTAGGATGGGCCTCATCCCCTCTTACTTGGTAGATTACTGCAGCTCTCTAGTCTCTGAGGAGCCAGTTTTCCTGTGTTGTAGAATTCCATTTCTTTTTTAAAAGGTTGACCATGCCACTGACCTGCATGACACTCTGCAGGATTTCTTGGAGGACAAGGACCTTGACTGTCCTCACAAACTGACCTTTTACCTCTAAGGTTCGGGACATAGAGAGCTTGGTTGCTCCCTGTGTCCTTAACATTAATACCCCCAAAATTATCTTCACCCAATGCTCCTGTCATTCTACCTGATTGTTTTAGGGAGCCATACCTCCTCCTCCAGACCTATGGGCATGCCCTTTGAGTAGCCTGGCACTACCACCTCATTGCATGCACAGAGCCAGAAAACAGTAGTCATCCTGCATTGCAAGTGTCTGTCCACAAGCTGGTCTCTGTTCAATCCTCCCCACTGTGGATACCTTGAGGTCAAGGGCTGCTGATTGACAGCACCATGCTCTGGCATCTGATTCAGCTCCAAGTAACACCCAAGTGTCATCAGAATTAGTTTACATACATGCTTCTTTATGACAACAAATGAAAAGAGCGTTCTGAAATGGAGGAGTCTCTGAGAACAAACAAATCCCACCCCCCACCCCCCGCCCCCAGTGCTTTGTGGTAGAACCGGGGTGAGCCATGCACTCTGGAGTTCATTCCCACTTCCGGGAGCACCACCAGCTCAGGATCGAATGACTTTTGGCCAGTCTGAAAATGGTGCTTCCCTTGTGGATATTCATCTGCAATCTACTGAAATGACTTGTTCATGTGTTCAACTCTTTTGATATCCTGTGAGCTACCAGGGGCTGGGACTTAGGCCTCCTTTTCAATTCTCTTCTGGAACCTAGGTTTCCTCAGTGGTTGCTGCAGTATGTTAGCTACTTTAACTTTTAGTTCTCATGACTGCTTCTCTAAATACCCTTCTCTCCATTGTTATGTTCCTCCCTAGAGTGGGGGTCACCAGTGACTCCCATCCTCAGACCCTAGTACTCCAAGCTGCCTATTCTGCTTTGAATGTAGAGTGTCACCGCAAAGAGCTCATGCATTGAGTTCTTAAGTCTCTAGATGGCAGCACTATATTAAGAGGTTCTGGTAATGTTAGACAGTTGGGGATTGCTGGTGGAAGTTGATCGCTGTGGGCATGTTCTTGGGAGCTATACCTTGTTTTGAACCCCTCTCCATTCCTCTTTCTGCTTCCTGTCTGCCATGATGTGAGCAGCTTCACCCACATGTTACTACTGCTATGACCTGTCTGCCATGATGTGAGCAACTTCATCTACATGTTCCCACTGCTATGATTTGTGTTTGTTTCCTTTTTTTTTTTTTGTCTCACCATAGGCTCAGAATTGACAGAGCCAGGGATGGTGGGCTAAAATGTCGAAAACCATGAGCCATAATGAAGTATCCCTTCCTTAAACTATTTCTCTCAGGTGTTTCACCACAGCAACAAGTCTAACTACCACACTGTCCTTGGCCTCAACCCACCCACTGAATTTTGCCAATATGGAAAGAGTAATTGCATTGGAGATCAAAGCCACATGAACTGAGACACATCCCCAGCAGCTTCTCCTCTGTGTCATTTTCCATTAACAGTGCCAGGAACCACTGTTGCTCAGGAGTGATCCATGTGTACTTGCCCCAGCTCTGCTGTGACGTGACAAGAAAACATTGCTCTGCTAACCCAGGTTTTCTGATCTGCTCTGAAGATCAATAATCAGTAGTCCTGGCAATTAATCAAAAGCTTGAGAGATTAATTTCCTAACAAAGGGGAACACCGAACATTCAGTGCCACTGAGAGGACAGTGAAGGCCATCTCATTTTTCTTTGGGGTCCTCATGGTCCATGAATGCCAACAGACACAGAGGCAGAAGGCACCATACATGGCCCACTGGATTCAGGTGACACAATGACAAAAGAAGCATGCTTTTATGTCTATTTCTGGAAGATGAGACAACTTCAGGGGACCACAAAGAAGTGGAGATTAAGAAACCTGGTGTGACACCAGCCAGGGAGAGGCCACATTTGCCTTCACCAAACTTATCTGATATTTATTATGGTTGTCATTCCCTGTCCCACAGAGCATGAAAGTATAACATCCTGAAAGATGAGACCCCGACACTTGTCTAGTGCCTTGTCCAGTGATCACAAGAATATCTGAGAACATATTTACTATTTCTGGGCTGGAGAGTTCAAATTTGAAATTCCTTCCTATGGTCAGCAAACTGACCATAACTAGCTATTCCAAGGCCAATACATTTAAAGTTTTACACTCTTCTTTGAAGATTCCATATGAGTCTGCATGTTCTATATTTTCCCTTGACACTGTAGATGATCTTATTTTGTTTTATGAGCTTATTTGTTACATATCTTTACAAGATATTTAGTACAATATAAGACCCAGAAAGCATGATTCTCATCTATTCTGTTCAAGGATATTTCCTGCCATATAGAACAGCACTATGAAGGTCAGTTTTCATTGTTAACTTGACACAACCTAGAATCACCTGGGAAGAGAGTTTTAATAAGGAATCATCTAGCTCGGGCTGGGCTATGGTCACGTCTTGAGGACTGTCGAACGTTAGTTGATATAGGAAGACACAGCCCACTGCAGGCGGCACTATTCCCTAGACAGAGGTCCTGAACAGTATCAGAGAAGAGCAAACAAGCAAGCATGTGGGCATGTGTGCACTCATTTCTCTCTGCTCCTGGCTGTAGACATGTCGTATTAAGTTCCTGCTACCTCAACTTCTTTGCTACAATGGACGATAAGCTGTAATTATGAACTAAAATGAATTCTTTCTCCCCAAGTCGCTTTTTGTCAGAGGATTTCGTCACAGTGACAGAGATGAAACTAGAATGAATGCCTAGAATACAGTAAGTAGTTAATAAACTTGTGAATTTATTGTAACTCTTCATGCAGAAACTTGATTTGAGACAAATTGGGGGATAAGCTGTGTATCTGAAGTTTTCCTGTGTCCCACCTGGCCTGCGATCAGGACAAATCTCTCTCACCCACCAGTCCCACAGCCGCTCAGACCCAAGTAAACACACAGAGGCTTATATTAATTAAAAGTGCTTGGCATTAGCTCAGGCTAACTACTGACTAGCTCTTACACTTAAACTCAGCCCATTTCTGTTCATCTATATGTTGCAGTGTGTTCCGTGGCTTTACCTGTGTGCCATTACATGCTGCTCCCTGGATGGTGGACTGGTGTCTCCTGACTCAGCCTTCCCTTCTCAGAATTCTCTTGTCTGCTTATCCTGCCTATACTTCCTGGCTGGCTACTGGCCAATCAGCATTTTATTAAACCAGTGTACAAAAGTATTATCTGCCGGGCGGTGGTGGCGCATGCCTTTAATCCCAGCACTTGGGAGGTAGAGGCAGGTGGATCTCTGAGAGTTCGAGGCTGGCCTGGTCTACAAAACGAGTTCCAGGAAAGGCTCAAAGCTACACAGAGAAACCTTGTCTCGAAAAACCAAAAAAAAAAAAAAAAAAAAAAAAAAAAAAAAAAAAAAAGCATTATCCAACAGTAAAGCTGAGCAACCAACATCCCAAAAGAGAACCAAATCATCAACATGGATTCTTAACACACACACACACACACACACACACACACACACACACACACACACATTCTTGCACACACACACAGGCACGAACACACGCGTGCACATGCACACACGTATGCACACACATGCACCTTCTAAACTGCAAGTTTTCCAATTTATATCTGTAGGAACTGAGGCTCAGAAGCCATGTAACTTGTGTGATACCACTCAACCAGTGAGTGTCAGAATGGTGGTCTGCTCTGTGCCTGACAGTTTGGCAGCACAGCCCACCCTCCTCACCTCCCTGCACAGCCCACCCTCCTCACCTCCCTGTCACAGTCCACCCTCCTCACCTCCCTGTCACAGCCCACCCTCCTCACCTTCCTGTCACAGCCCACCCTCCTCACCTCCTTGTCACAGCCCACCCTAGTTTACCTCCTTGCGTAGTCCATAGAGTAGCATCTGACCACCATCTGTTTGGAAGTCCCTCCCCATGTGGCTTTGGATCCAACATCCAAGCATTCAGCTGTACATCTAGAATCAAGCCTTCTCCCTTTCTTGATAATTGGGAACATCTTTGACTGTTTCCATTCTCTGGGCACTTTTCCTGTTCTCTGTCACTTAAACTCTGACACTGGCCATGGGGCATGGGTACAATGTCTTTCAGTATCCCAAGACAGGAGGCCCAAATGTTTTGAGTGCAAATAGATTTCTTCATTCCCCTTTCAGAAAATGTGCTCTACCATTCTGAACGTAGAATTGGTCTGACTTCAGAGATGAGAGAAGATATGCAGTCCTGTTTTTCTCTATTATCTCTAGTTTATCAGGAACTCCATTCCATGTTGAGGATTGTAGGTATTATGCTAAATTCTTGGGAAATATGAATTGTGTATCCTTAAACCAGTCACAGAGAAAAAAAATGTGAGTACCATCCCCATGCTGGATGACACAGAATGACACAAAGTCTCCTTCATCCTGGTCTGTGGTTTCTAGGCCTTCTCTCAGCCTCATGCTTCCTCTCATCAAAATGCTTGCCCCAGCCCATTGGAATGGCTCCATCTCTTTTGTCTGGACATAGTTCAAATGCAGCCCTTCCCCAGCCTCAGCTTCCCTGTGTAGCATATCCTGGGCAACAATGGCAAGTGTGTGACGTGCATTGTGGCTTCCGCATCATTGTGGCTGCGGTGTACCTGGAGGCCATAGTTAACATCAGATGTGATGTGGTCTCAGACCTCTCTGAGAGTGAGTCCAGCAGGCAGTTGTTACTATCATGGATCTGCCACCATCTGGGCTAAGTCCCTCTCTTTCTTATTCTAGCAATTGTCCTATCTTGACAACTTTTCCTTGGACACCCTTTGTTCTAGGCCTCTTGATTGCTATGAGCTGTTTTAGCACCTGCTATTATTCTAAAGAAGATAATTCTTGAAGGAAGTTTACGACTTTGTACACCTTCTCATTATCTGCTCCTGGCCTAGATTGCAGGTTCTGGGCAAGGAGCAAAGGTAAAGATCAAGCCATTTGAACTAAGGGAGGGTGTCTACACACATGCAGCAATTAAGCTCACAGGAGCTGCAGTATTGACCATCATAGCTATTGGACAGCTGAGTGTGACTGCATGATGGACCATTATTCTAGAGTTTTCTATCTGGGATTGGCTGTCCCTGCACACCTAAAGGAGGTGTACAAGTATTGCCATGTTCTTTGAATATTATTTAGGAAGCCCTTTGACAATTTACTAATATACAAGCTTGTTACCATTCTCTTTGATATGATCACAGTTTTAAAATATGCTTAGATGAAACAAAGGAGACAAATGGTTATAGGAGGGGGAATGAAAGTCAAGGAAGGCATGTATGGAGGGGAATGTGTTCAACATACAATATATACCTGTACTGGAAGGTCTTATGTAATGGTCCTTTTGTACAATGGATATAAACAATGAAAATTTAAAAAAAATCGTAGAGTTGGAGAGATCACAGAATGCAAAGGACAAGTTGCTTTGGTAGAATTTCAGATGCTATGGGTGTTAAAAATATTCTTGGTGAGAACAATTTTTCACTTTTGAAAAATTTGTGCATGTGTGGATGCATGCGCGTGTGAAGGTTCACATGTTTCATGGTGTGCAAAAGCATGTGAAAGTCAGAGGAAAACCTTGGTGCTGTCCTGTCTTCCACCTCAACACAGGTAGTGACAACACAGTGATGCCAGGCTAGCTGGCCTGTAGGTTTCCAGGGATTCTCCTCTCTCTACCTCCCCACCCCCACCCCACCCCAACCCCACAACCCAGCCCTGTCTAGCCATTGGAATGCTGGCATTAGAAATGTGCTGCTATGTCTGGGTTCACATGGGTCTAGAGATCCAAACTCTGGCTTTCATGGTCATATAACAACGCTTTACTCACAGAACCACCTCTCTCTTTCTCTCCTGAACTCACCTCTCAGTGGCTGAGTTGGGGGTGACGTGCTTTGGTTGTGTATGTGTGTTTGGGTGCTTCCAATCCTAGTTAGCAACATGAAGAGAATGGATGAAGGGACCCACTACTGAACACTTTCCTACCCAGGTGTCCTCATGTATGCAGAAGAACTTCCGAAAAACAACTACCTTTGTGTACCTTCATACTCCCAGAAAGCCAGCAGCGATTAGGAGAACTCCGGAGTAGCAGGGTGTATCAGCCCGCTCCTGGTTCAGCTCACTCAGAGGAGCCTGAGGTCTAGACAGATTAGCTTCTTAGGCTGACATCGTTTCACCAGAAATAACTTCAATCTGTCCGAAATATTGGTACCAAATTTCCAAGCTGGCTTTTGAGCTTCAGACAAAGCATGAATTCAGGAATTAATATAAATTCAGATAATCTCACATATGTGCATGTGTGTATATGTATATGTATATATATACATATATATAAAAGTACTAAAATAGATGCACACGCACATATGTGTGTGACTCTAGTTCAGTGTTTTATGGTTTTAATTTAGGTATTTCCAGAGTGCTGAGCTCTTTAAAAAGTTACTGTTCTATAATAGATAGCATATTTATTTTCCACTTTTTATCTTCAGGAAATTTTGTAAATTTTAGCTGCCTAATTCTCTGGAGATAATAGGTTGAAAGTTACTTTATCTCCTCTTTGCAGGTGGAAAAACAGAGAAATGACCTTCTCAAAAAAAAAAATTACTCAGGAGTGGATATAAAGGCTGAGCTACAGACCTTTCTGCCTGTGAGCTCAGACTTCTGCATTTCTGGGAAGACAAGAGCTTCCTGACACCTCTATAAAGAAAACTGCGAGCAAACAGTGAATTAAAGGGTAGGTCTCAAAGGAGCAGGCATTCTTGAAGATAAACTTCAAAAGGTGAAATCATGGAGCTAAAATTAACCTCAGTGGTTCGCTGTGTTTTCCACAACAGAAAGGCATCTGGAAGCTGACACTAATGCATCTACCCTTAGTTTTTCCTTTACAAGCAGTTTCTGTTATTTGCCTGATAATTTGGTATTAAGAAATCAACCAGAGGCATGGTGTTCTAGCCCTGCACCATGCTGCCTGCTGTATTGCATGTTGAGGACCACACTTTCTGTGAACTGGGGACAGAAGCGTCCCTGCTCTTTTCAACTTCACTCAACCAGGTATTTCTGGAAGAAGATTATTAAAATGATGGAGATTTTTGGTT
This sequence comes from Peromyscus melanophrys, assembly GCA_902168415.1. Taxonomy (NCBI): domain Eukaryota; kingdom Metazoa; phylum Chordata; class Mammalia; order Rodentia; family Cricetidae; genus Peromyscus; species Peromyscus melanophrys. The sequence goes on from CABHPR010141286.1 coordinate 50,687, forward strand.
GTGAGCCTAGCCTTTAACAGCTGAGCCATCTCTCCATGTCGGGCGATGGTGGCACATGCCTTTAATCCCAGCACTCGGGAGGCAGAAGCAGGCGGATCTCTGTGAGTTTGAGGCCAGCCTGGTCTACAAAGCGAGTTCCAGGAAAGGCACAAAGCTACACAGAGAAACCCTGTCTTGAAAAACCATAATAATAATAATAATAATAATAATAATAATAATAATAATAATAATAA